>JANHAO010030577.1:0-10112 GCA_026873985.1 Saraca asoca
AATTGGGCTATTTATACAAAACACTCATAATTAACTTAAATATTAAATTTGTATTTTAATTATGAAAACATGATTTATGTTAGTCTACAAAATTACTCCAACAAGGTGAATTATTTTGTGTAGGTGAGTTGGGAATAATACATTATGTGGCATTCATTTCTTTTTTAACGTATGTTTTTGTAGATATACCAATTATGAACTAAATACATGTTAATTCTGCTAAGACTCCTTTATTTCTTCTTTGAGATAATTGATTTGTATTGTAGTGGGAATAGGTCTCCATTTTCAGATTAGGTATGTTCAATGAGAGAATATGGATAAAACTAAATGCCAGCTTGTATTGCCACCAAAGATAGCAAGTCTGGAAGCCTTGTAGATTCACTTTTTTCTAATGATAATTACAAAGTAACGATTCTGGTTTTCTCTTCTGGTTTTTTTCTCTAACAAATGGAATCATGTTTTCTTCTTCCTTTTTTACTTTTATACGATTTCTTTGTAAATTTCATCTTAGGCTTGGTGAGTCAAGGACTCATCTGATTAGTCAGCTAACACAGATAATTTCATACATTGAAATTTTTTGTCACAAATAGCATAGTTAGGTAGTATTGTGTTTTTGGCTGACTTTATTATATTACTATCTTTAATTAAATTAGACACTATTGATAGAAGGGAAAGGACAGGGTGCAAACCAAGGATGCTACTTACTATAGTATAATAGACAAAGGCGTAAAATTATCAAAATTTATCCTTAAATTGCTTTTGTGGTAGGAAACAGGGTGTAGTTGATGTCATTTCTGATATAGTTGTTAAGGATAAGAGGCATAGGAATAGGAAAGATGTGTTTGTGACATTGGATTTCTGTTATCAGAATTTGGAAATAAAAGTTGTTTGATTTTTTGTTCATTGGATGAGAGGTTTCTGATATTTTGCAATTACCATTGTCTATCATCATATTTACAAGCATTTGGGATATCTTGCATTTTCTTTCCAAATTCTTGAATTTTTAAATATGAAAATTTGGAACTTCTCTTTCTTTTTTGTCTCATGTTTTCTATTAAAATCTGACTGCTAGTTGAGTTGTTTCAAGTGTCTAGTTTTGCTGATTATTAATCCTTCCTAGGTTATATTAGCATAGCCGTCAATGATGGTCCTGGGTGTTTGTTGTTACGATGTCCTGATCCATCATGCGATGCTGCCGTTGGTAAAGATATGATCAATTTATTGGCCTCTAAAGAAGATAAGGAAAAGTATTCTCATTATTTTATCAGATCCTATGTTGAGGGCAATAGGAAGGTAACTTCATGTTGGAGTAACTTGTATGGTTCTTTTTCTCTTGCTCTTTTTAGTCATTTGAATTTTGTTTTTCTACTCTTTATTTGATACATTTGAATCTCAGTTTGAATAATTATCTAAAATGGCTTTGCCATATTGCATCCCTCATTGATGTCACCTGTCCCAAATAATCTATGAATTTACATCTTCAAATAATTATTAATTTATAGATGTATTATATTTCCTTTTTTTCTATAGTTCTGCATCTCATTTAATGTCATCTTGGGATAATACATTTTACTTTTGAAAGAAAAGTTTGCATTAGGGAGCGGAATTTGGTTTATTAATTTGTTAATTATGGGTGTCTTAATTGTCTTTCAGACAAAATGGTGTCCTGCTCTAGGTTGCGATTATGCTGTGGATTTTGTTGTTGGCAGTGGAAGTTATGATGTTACATGCCACTGCTTGTATAGCTTTTGCTGGAATGTAGGTTTTCATGGGAAATTATCTGTTGTGCAATACATTCATTTCCCTTTTTCCTTGGCACTCATCACTTCAATTTACTCTTGCAGTGCACTGAAGAAGCACACAGGCCAATTGATTGTGACACTATAGCCAAATGGATATTGAAGAATAGTGCTGAATTTAAAAATATGAATCGGTTTGGCATAAGTTTTTTTTTTTTTGGCAAATGTATATGTATCTATTTTCACACATTTGGTAAAGCAATAATGAAAATAAGCACATCAATGCATGAGCTATTGAGAAAATTAAATTATGCTTAGGTGTTGATATGAATGCTAAGACTGGACAAATTGAGCAATATGGTTGTAGAGTTATAGGTTTTAAGATTAAGGTTTGAAGAGGATTGTTAGGACGCAGGTTGATCAATGGTCAATAAGATTGAATTATATGAAATGGAAAGTAATCTCTCTTTTTCAATTGAGGCTTGCAATGATATCAAATATGCTTTGCTTATTACAAATATCAACCCATTTTCTCGGAAGAGGCTTTTTAAATAAATCAGCAAATTGTTCCCTATTACTAATGTGTTTTAGATTAATGACTCCTTTTAAGAGTTTTTGCCTAATAAAATAACAATCAACCTCTATATACTTTGTTTGCGCATGAAAGATTGGATTTATAGTATTGTGAGTGGTAGTCCGATTATCATACTATAATTGGATAATTCTAGAGGATTCAACCCCAAGTTGATGAAAAAGGTAAAAAAATCATACAAACTTAGATGTAACTTGAGCTAAATTCGATATTCAAATTCTACAATTGATCGAGAGGCAACAATTTGTTTTTTATTTTTTTTAGATACAAGATTTGTGCTAACAAGTACACAATATCCTAAAATAGATCTTCGATCCATAAGACATCTTGTCCAGTTTGCATCAGAAAAGCCTTCTACTTTGTAATGGTCATGATTTTTGTACAAGATTCTTGGAGATATTTAAGGATGTGTATAATTACATCCCAATGAGAGATTCATGGAGAATTCATGACTAGACTTATTACACTTACTAGGAAAGCAATGTCAGGCTTGGTGATAGTAAGATAATTTAGTTTCTCCACTAATCATTTGTATCATTTTGGGTAATTCTCCATCTTCCAATTCAGGCTTAACATTTGGAATCATAGGAGTATCATATGATTTGATTCCAAGTAAACTTGTGATGCAGGACAAAAGGGGGTTAAACAATCTCATGTATTGATTTTTAATATAATTTTCATAAGGTATATTTTTAGTTATTTTATTTAGTTATTTTTAGGTTGTTTAAGAGTTCTTAAGGTAGTACTAGCATTTTAAAAGGTTATGTTAATACCTAAGAGCATTTTGAGAGGTTTTTTTTAACCTTGAAGTAGTTTAAGCAGCTTAAGTTTAAGGGTTAAGATTTAGTCACATTTAGGTTTCTTAATAGTTAAGTATTTTACCCTATATAAAAGGGATGTAAGGTTGTAACAAGGGAGTTCAATTTTATTATAATAGATTCTAATCAGAAGATCAACCCACGTCTTTGGTTGTGTTTGTTCCCCTACTCAATCCTTTATGCCTCAATCAAAGTAAAGGTTGATCCAATAATCATATTTATGGCAAGACTTAGGGAAGATTTGGATTTGCAATGGTGGCAGATAGAAGAGTTGTCGTAAGCAATATATGCTTTGAAGTGGTAGGAACACATGAGAGCCCATATAGAGATCTTGGAAGGCAACCACAACCCTTAGGCACACTAGAAGGTAGTATAGAGGATGAAAGTGAGGATACTATAGATTGGAGTTATCCACCAATCTATAATGATTATCCTAAAGATATTCATGATGACAATCTAGCTGAGATCACAAAAGATGAAGAAATTGTAGTATTTTACTTGCAACCAACATTACATCTTGAAAAGATCAATGAAGTGAATTTTGAGAGTGAAAGAATAACTTCTAAGATTCATGAATTTTCTTATTTTTCAATAGTGGAAAATATGGATTTTGTTTGTTTACATGTATTGTGGACAGATGCTACACAATAGTTGATTGGACAAGCAAATTAACAAACAATGCATGAACAATTGATCGTAATTGTTCAAAACTTGGGGAAGAACTTTAAGGTCTACAAATATTCCAAGTATCTCTTCATATGGAGTGGAAGATTTCAAGATCAACTTGAAAACTTGAGAATGAGTTTTCCTTTCAAGTGGGAGGGAATTGATAAAGGATAAAAAGGGGTCAAATAATGTCATGCATTGATTTTTAATATAATTTCTGTAGGATATATTTTTAGTTATTTTATTTAATTATTTTTAGGTTATTCTAGGGTTCTTAAGGTAGAACTAGAATTTTAAAAAGTTATTTTAATAGTTAAAAGTATTTTAAGAGGTTTCTTAACCTTGAAGTAGTTTAAGCAGCTTAAGTTCCTTAAGGGTTAAGATTTAATCACATCTAGGTTCTTGATAGTTAAGTATTTTACCTTATATAAAGGGAATGTAAGGCTGTAATAAGGGAGTTCAGATTTATTATAATACAAGAAGATACTTCTTTTATTTCCCTAGTTTTAACTAGAAGACTAACCCACCTCTTTGGTTGTGTTTGTTCCCCCTTCAATCCCCTATGCTCATATCCTTTATTATTATGCTCCTACCTTTGCGTCACTTCATTCAAAAGATCAAGTACATATTTTTTTTTGTGACAAGAAAATTCCTTTCTTATTTCAAGTAATCTCAATACCTAAGAAGTATTGAAGTGCTCCTAGGTCTTTAGTTTGAAATTTGATTTGAAGAAAAGTTTTCAATTTTGAAATATCCAAGCTATCATTGTTGGTAATCACAATATCATCCCCATAGACAATCAAAAGAATACAACCTGAATCTAATTGTTTATTGAACACAAAATGATCATGATAACTTTTTTTCATCCTAAATTTGATTATCATATCACTAAATTTTTCGAACTAGGCCTGAGACGATTGTTTCAATCCATAGAAAGACTTTTTTAACTAGCACACTTTTCCATGTTTCCTTGAGCAACAAATCTAGGTTTATTGCTCTAGATACACCTCCTCAAGTAAATCAACATATAGAAAATCATTTTTTACATCAAGTTGATAAGGAGCCTAATTTTGAGAGGCAGTAAAAGAGATAAATAAACAAATTGAAGTAATCAAAAAAAATTTTAGAATAATCTATGCCATAAGTTTAAGCATACCCTTTGGCCACGAAGCGAGCTTCAATCGAACAATAGAACCATCTGGAATAATTTTTATAGTAAACACCCATTTGCACTTAATAGGTTTCTTACCATATAGCAAAGGCACAACATCCCATGTTTGATTTGTCTCAAGATCCATAATTTCTTCTTCTATAGTAGCACGCCACCCCATCATAAGAAAGTGCCTCTTAAACTAACTTAGGATTGTGAAGAGACAAGTAAAGATAAATATGCCACAAATGTTGAGATAAGATAAGGGTGATTATGGGTATCTTTTTTAGTACAACTAAGAATACCTTTTTGTTGAGCAATAAGAAAATCAAGATCAGAGGGTACATGAAGCGAATTTGGTGAGGAAGAAGTCGATAGGAGAGTCGAAATTGATAACAAGTGCTGCATCTTGTGTCTTAATAATCTCAGAAGGATGAATTGTAGCTGGTACTTGCATTCTACAAAAGTAGACATACTTAATGAAAGGAGAAACCCAAGTTTTAGTAGAAGAGACATAAGAATCTTAAAGAATAGAACACATAAGAAAATGTTCATCAATTCATTTAGATTCTAATATTGAGTAAAAAGACTCAAAAGATAAAAAAACAAAGTAAATTCAAATAATGTAACATCACAAGATATAAAAGAATGACCCATTAGAAGAATGACATCAATACCCTTTTGAAGTTCAAAAGTACCTAAGAAAGACACATTTCAAAGATTAAGGGATCTAACTTAGAAATTTGAGAACGATGATCCTGAACAAAACGTATATAACCAAAAGCACGTGGAGTGAGAGAAAATAATATTTGAGAAGGAAATAAAAGAGAATAAAGTACCTGACTATCAAGAATTGAAGATGGCATGCGATTGATCAAGAAATAAATTGTAAAAATCGCATCTGCCTAAAACACCTTAGGCATTTTCATTTAAAACAAGAAAGCACGAGTAACCTCCATTAAGTCATTGTTTTTTTCTTTCAACTACTCAATTTTATTATAGAATAACCATATAAGATGATTGATGAATTATATTGTGTTGTGGCAAATATGAGGAAAATTGTGTTGAAAATATTCTTTACCATTATCACTTCACAAGTTGCATATAAATATTTGAAATTGATTCTTAATTTTAACATGAAAAGCACAAAAGATATCAAATAATTCTAATCAACTTTTCATCAAATAAAGTCAACTAACTCTTGAATAATTATCAATAAAAGTGACAAAGCAACGATAACTAAATTTTGAAACAACTGGACTTGGACCCCAAACATTTGAATCTACTAACTCAAAAGGGGATAAAATCCGATTATTGACTCAAGGAACATAATGCTAACAATGTTGTTTAGCAAACTGATATGACTCACAATTTAAAGTAGAAATAAAACTCAAATTATGACAATTTTCTTAAAGACGCTAAGTAGAGATGATCTAAATGACAATATAACTAATGTGAAATGAGGGTAGCAGTAACAACAATTAGCCAAGGAACTTTTTCATCATACACATACAACCCACCATATTCATATCCCATACCAAAAATCTTCTTTGTCAAAAAATCTTGAAAAACACAATAATCAAGAAAAAAAAAAAAAGAAAACACTACAATTAGAGGCATGTGTTAATTGATTGATAAAAAGTAATTGAATAGAAACTTGGGAAGACATAAAAAAATTGGACAAAGAAATATTAGGTACAACATTGATTGTATCACTTCCAACAACAAAAACAGTAAACCCATTTATTAAAGTAACATGAGAGGTAGAGGAGTTTTGAACAAAAGACAAGATACATATATTGCCTTGTCATATGATCAATGGCACCCTAAATCAGTAATCCATCTAATATTGGAATTAGAAAGGCACACAATAGGATTACCTATTTAAACTATAGTGGCGGTGGATCGGATGGGTGATGATTCCTAAAAGGCTTGAAATTGAATATATCAAGCATACTCATCTTCATATATGGTTATACCTCGAGTGGGCTTAGGTTCTTGTGCGGGAGTATGTGCAAACTAAGATGGTGGTGCATATTTCCCAATCAATTTGGGAGAATTTCTATTGATATGATCAGGCTTTTTGTAATAATGGTAGAGGTAGACATTATTGAATTCCTCTTCCTCTTTTAGTATTATCATGACTTTCTCAAGTATTAAATCTAATCAAAGTAGATGACTCATTAGAAATTGTAAACCGAGAAGGCACAACTCAGACATTTTGAAGAATATGATAGAAAACATTTACTTGTATGAGTGGCTCAAAACTAGTCAGAATTTATTGATGGGCAGTGTTCAATTTAATTTAGGGGTAGAGCCATAAGAAAATATAGAACTCTCAATTGTTCCCCGTTAAGTACATCGCTTCAATTTCAGTGATGATAGGAATAAAAGTATTTCATTGTTCAAAAAGGTGATTAATATCAGAATAAATTTGTGAGATTGTTTTTACTTTTTCCATCGAGTTGAAACATAGGTACATATAAATTGTATATTTGATGCAGATTATCATTTCATGAGTAAAGAATGTCCATAGGTCCTTGATTATTTTACAAGGAATAGTATTATTCTCGACTTCACTTGCCAAGGTATTACATAAAAGGCCAAACAAATGTCAATATTCTATCACTCATTTAGCTTTTGTGCCATCTATAAGAGGATTTGAAGTGAGATCATTTGACCTTTTAATATCATCAAAGAAATGTTCAACAGTTCTTTTTCAAGCAACTTCCTCTTGTATTCAACTTTTTGCGAGTAATTTTATCAGAGATTGGGATCAAATATAAGAAAAATATTTTAATCTTTGATTTTCCTTCCTCCCTAGAGGTCGGTTCTTTGTTTTTGGTACTCAAATTAGACTTGGAGTTAGTCATCACAAAATTTCAACCAAAAATTCAAAAAAAAAAAAAAAAAGAGAGAGAGCATTAGAATTCTAAAAAAAAATAATAGAAAAAACACTGTAGAAGTTACCAAATCAAAGACCCAACCATATAGGGAGGTGCGATGGTTGCTGAAGAAGCTGTAAAAGAAAGCATGTTACCTAAAAGTGGTTCATGTGCTACCACATGTGGTTGTTGTACTCTACTTGTGGGCCCCACACACCATTGTAGAACCTGCACGTGTGCTACACACGCTGCCTAGAAAGATTCATTGGACTTTGATCTATTGTTCTATTAACCCAATTTTGTCACTCACTCGTTCAAACACATTGAATTCTTTCAAACAAACATGTTTTCACCAAAATTTGATGACTACCTATTGCCAAAAAATCTATATCCAAATGTTAGATACTTGTTGCCAAATATACAATCTAAGATTGTTGTCAAATTAAAATCATCGTGACTCACAACATCAAAGAAGAAAAGAAAGAAGGAGAAAGTGATTAGTTTTGTTGATTAGGTTAGAATAGAGAAAGAAGATATCTAAGTTTTTTTTTTATTTTAGGAGGTTTTGGATAACATGTCAAAATAGAGAATTGTGAAGCTATTTTAAATACACCATGTTAAGAGAGAGAGAATTGTGAAGTCATATTTTATAATGAGATAGACACATCTATTTATATTAAAAATTAGGGTTACAATAAGAACACAATAGGCTCATGACTCATTGATTTATTTAGACCCCGTAACTTAACTATCTTATTTACTAACAATTTTGATCTCATAATATATAAATTGATCACGTTTTTTCTTCTTAAATATAATATTTTATTTGGCCCCTCTAATATATAAAATTGATCAAATGAGGTCTACTTTAATAAGTTTTGTTAAATTGAAGGCTAAAAATTTTAGTTAGTATACATAGCTCAATCAGGATTCCAAATAAGCAATCATTATGAAGGATATTATAAGATCATGTGACGTTTGTAGCCAAATTGGGGATGTATACATTTTTTGACATGGTGATTTCCATTAATATGGCTCGTGGTGGGGTTACCAACTTAAAACTTTGTATGCTAATTAAAATTTTCTGTCTTTAATTTGATAGCAATTAATAATTTGAATATGATTTGATTTAATTTATATATTAGAAAGATTAATGTAAAACATTGTATTTAAAAAAGACTTAATATGATCAATTTGTATACGAAGGGAATCAAATGTATAATTAATTTTCCCCTCTCTTTTTTTTTTTTTTAAATATAATGAGTAGTGTGGACTAGTTTGTGTTGCATAAAAGTCCTAGTCCTTAAAGACTAATATTAAAAAACCTTCAAGCTCATTCTAAGCTCCTCTTCGAATTTTGCACGAACTGCATTATAAATAATTTAATTTAATCAAATTATTTATTATAGTCAAAATTAATTTTAAATCTTTTAAAATAGGAGCTTGGGTCTACGTTTTGAAGAAATATTTGTATGTTTTAATTATAATAAATGTTCTTACTCTATCTGATAAAAAAAAGCCAGTTATAACTGATTTTTTATTAAATAAGAATAAAAACATATATTATAATCATAATATACAAGTATTTGTTTTTTAGTATTCCAATTCAACTATTTCTCCTGCAGTTTGCTTTCGTCCTTGAGTATTCCAATACTTTACGCCCGTTTGCTGTGTATTGCAACAAGTGCAGTGTGACACGTAACTACTTTGCAAATTTAGTACAAGCTTTGGAGAGTGGTTTGTCAGATGTGGACTCTCACGGTGCTAGCAGCAGAACAGGAAGCTCAAACTGCTTGGCTACTGGAAGCTGCAGGGGGAGAGGTGCAAGGGGGAAAAGGTACAACTTCTAGATCAAGTAGTTTCAGAAGCATTGATGATTCTAGCCATTGGTCATGTGGTCATTGCACATACGCAAATTTAAGGTCAACTGCTATCTGTCAGATGTGCCACCACCATCAGTGAAACTTATTTGTGCACAAGAATTGACCAAATGGAGTGACATTGGATTGCCTCTTGGGCTGGTTGCTTGCAGAGAGAAAGAAATTTGGTTGATAAAGTTCATCTCGCCTTAGCTAAAGTCTGTATAGGTTTAAAATTGAACGCCGAATCCTGGAAGTTGGAAACAGGGAAAAGCCTCCATTTGTTTTTCCTGTTTGATTGGCTAAAATTGCATGCCAGATGTCACAAGCTGGCAGTTGTGACCAAGATTCGGCAGGTTAATGTGCTCGGATTCGGGTGAAACTTTGCACAAAAATCAAGCAT
>JANHAO010030578.1:0-10110 GCA_026873985.1 Saraca asoca
ATTCAAGTTTATGTCAATGGAGTTGATATTTAAAGGTAATAGGATTTCTTTGTGTATTCAAATCTTCTTATGGGATTTTAAAAATAAGGGTTTTCTTCCAATTTTCACCATTTACTTTCACACTTTGTGCTCTTATGCTTGCCAAAAATGGAAAGCATTGTTCATAACTGGAAAGCCAAGCACTGAATTACTGGCACTGAAGAAAAGTTCAGAGTGCATTACTCAAAGTGATGTACAACTGAGCAAAGAAGAAGTAGTTCTAGCAATGAAAGAATTAGGAATGAGTGTAGAGTTGGATGGAGATGGAATGCAAGAGACAATTAGTGAACAAGAGATTCTTTCGTTGTTTGAATCAAAGGAGCTTAGCTCGGAGGAGATTAAGGATGCCTTTGATGTGTTTGATGAAAATAAAGATGGTTTTATTGAGCCAAGAGAGTTGCAGAGAGTTTTATGCTGTTTGGGCATCAAGAAAGATCTCGAAGAATGTACGAGAATGATTAATAAAGTTGATCAAAATGGAGATGGCCTGGTTGATCACAATGAGTTCCTCAAGTTTATGGAAGACGGATTTTCGAATCATAGTTACAATCCGTGAGTGCATATCTTTTTTCTTTGGGTTTTGTTTTTGTTTTTTTTTTTTTTGGGGTCTTTTTCTTTGTCACTTCTTCCTATCAGTTTATGCATCAATCAAAATTAATCTCATTTTCTTTTAAGGATGTACTTTTTTATATCAACTTAATGTATTCAGAGTTTTATCTCTAAATTATAAAATAAAAAATAAACCTATTTGATCATTGCTACAGATTACTTATATATATTTTGAGTGGCTACTTTTCAACTTATATTGTTTTTTATGTTTTCAAAGGTTATGTTTGAATTTATCATCCTCAAGACTAGTAGATGAATTCATATGCTAAATGATAACCTCATCTTTGACGATATTAACAAAAGTAGAAGCTTTACACAATTTGTATGCTAGTAATATTTATATCTACCAAATTTAATATTTCTAGTTTGATATCATCAGGGAACTATCATTTTTTTTTTAAGAGGGAAATCTTCTCTCTTTATAAAAAAAAAATAATTACCATCTAAATTTGTATATGGAAAAGCAGATAAATACCACCTTAAGGTTATTATCAACGGATTGAGACACTAGACTTCTTGTGGTTCTTTCTTTCAACATAACACACAAGATCCGCCACCAACATATTGGGCAATAAAGGCCCATCTTTGAAGCCCAATCAAGGCCCATATTTAACTGTTATTGGTCCAAAATATTAGATGATACGGATTTCACCTCGACATAAATTGTCTACTAAATCAATTCGAAAAGTAGTTGAATAGATGAGAGATAATGTATTAATATATAATAAAAAATAGTTTATCTCTCTTTTAATTAGCCTAGCCTAGCACACATATCATAAGTTCTCTGAATGTAACTAAGTCAAAATCATATAATCAACTAATTAATTCAATTGACTGTATACTTTCCTTATTGATATGTCATTAATTTGTTTATGGGATTTTCCACCGTAATAAGGTTTTTGGATAATTTTCTTTTAATTATATGATTTGATGCAAATTTTATGTAAGATATTAGTTAAAAAGTGATAACTCTATATATTCAAGATATACAAATTTTGTGCAAGATCTTGTAAATTTATTAAAAAGGTTAAAAGCATCAAGGTAGCCTAGAATTTTCTTGACAATTTAATCAGGAATATGGATTCTCTTCTTTTTTTTTCTTATTATTGTTTCATTTTTAAAAGATAAAAGATATAATTTTTTATTTTGAGATTTAAAATTTTTATAAAAATTTATTATTTTTTTATGTTTATCTCTTTTTTAAATATATATATATATATATATATTTTAGGAGGACACATGCTCCTAGATGGGTAGCCGTCACATAGAGTCATTGAATGAGGATTGTAGGCATAAACTTTGAATAATGATCTCCAAAAACAGTTGGCATGAAAGTGTCATGTTTCTCATAGTTAGGTTTCGTGCCTTACAAAAGAAACCATTTGATTGAAGACTTTGTAGGACACATCCCTTGAATTTAAGGCAGTTTCAAATAAACACACCATCCATGTGTAAGGTATGAATTCTCAGAAGCTTATGAAATTTTTTTATAATTTTTACAGTATTACATTTTATATTCTAATAAGTCAAAAATTGTATATTAAAATTTAATAATGAATATATAAAAATAAAAGTAATATTGAGATTTCAGACCACTGATGAAGAAGGATTGCCCTCCCCGAATGCACCTCTATTTGTGCCTCACTTATAGCATCTGCAGTCCCACGAGAAACGCTTGTTCTCAAACACTGAAATCTCAATATTACTTTTATTTTTATCTATTCATTATTAAATTTTAATATACAATTTTTGACTTATTAGAATATAAAATGTAATACTCTAAAAATTATAAAAAATTTTCATAAGCTTCATCTTCATACTGAGCTTTTTTCTCCAAATTATTCTCATTTTGTTATCTTGGCGACATAAAAGTATTACAACCTTAAAAATAAGGAGACCATCTTGTGTCCTTTGGTAGGTTTACATGTCTGATCCCACTGAGTCCTTTAATTTTTGTAATTAGTACATTCCTATTTTTGATGATTTAGCCATCTATTTCAAGTGGGATCGAAATGATTCATTTCAATTTGGAAAAAAATCTAAAGGACCTAATGGTACTAATTAAGAGTACTTTTCAAAAAAAATGTCCACCACTAACCAGACCACCCTTTTATATTATCAAAAGTCATTGGAAAAAAGAAAATATTCTACCAGAATAAAAATTATTAATTAAAAATCTGTTAAAAAGTTAATGGTCAAAATTTGCTAGATTTGATTTGCAATTTAATTATATTTACATATACAGTACATAATGCGTGTCACATTTTTTTTATTACACTGAAAAAAATTAATTATTCCTTTATTTTATTCAATTTTATTTATTTTTTAATTAAATTCTTATATTAAATTTTTATATTTATTTTTATTTTTAATGAAATATCTCCTATCATTTTATTCGCAATTAATTCATATCCTATAAAATAATTTAATAAAATATTCTAATTTTTTAATTATATACCGTTTATATACAACTAAAAATTATATAAAAAATTAAACTACAACATTAATTACATAAAAAAATATTATATATATCAATGATCAACAAAATCTAATAAAAATAATAAAATATTTAGTTAAAAATAAAAAATAGCAAAAAAAACCTTATTCACAACTGCATAAATACAACTACTTTGCACAGACATAAAATATAAATCTATGAAGAGGAGAACAAAGAGAGAAAGGTTTATAGATAAAAAAAAGTCATAAAAATCAATATAATTAATTATGTAAACAGAAGTATAGAATAGGGTCCCGATATGAGAAAGGGGAGAGGGAAGTGATATAAAGAGGAGTGACGCAAGATCCACAGTCACCAAACCAAAGCAACTATCCTTTCTGTTTACCTCTAATGGCTTCTTAGTTATGTTGGACCACTTCTACATTCAGCAACACTCCACAAATATTATATATATATATATATATGTCATATCATATCACGTGGCCCCAACTCCAAGAAAGTCAATAAATAGGGGTTGAACTTGAACACCATCCACCTGCTCATCTCTGCTCTCTGCAACTACACCTGATGAAGATGAAACTTCAATGGCTGACACCTGAGCTGCTTCCCAGTTTGACAACTTGTGAAGATTCTCACTGTTCGAGTTCTGCATTACCATCTTCTGTGAGTACAATCCAGATATATGATGACGTTGTGATTCATTTGGACCTTCCCAGTATCTGCTTTGCCTGTATATTTCACCACTTTTCCTTTCATGGCTTCTAAGCCCTGCAAAACAAGCCAAACCAACCACATCAGAAATCATATTTAGAAATGTAGTCCTCTTGCTCACAAACTATTTACATTGTATATCCTTTGTGCACACATGGTATGCCACATTGCTACCCTAATTCATTTATAAAAAAAGGATACATGACAAGTATTGTCTTATCAAGATAACATAGGTGTTATGTGTGTGAGATATATGTCAATATATCCATGTGAATCTATAGTATCTCTTTACTCTCTTGGCATCTCTATCACTGATCACTTAGTAGAATTAAGCTCGTTTAACAATACTTATTCATCTTTGATTTCATTGGTTCAAGAATTCTACAACCATGCAACTGAATTCCCTTTAGATTGTTGATATTGGTGAAAATATTTTTCATAGATTCATATCAATTTTATGTGCATAATATCATAATAATAAAAGACTATTCTATAAGATAATACTTATTATTTTCAATGCTTATGTCGTTGAATTGATAAGATATTTTTTTTATTATCTTCATATTTTATAATTAAAAAAATATTTATCCCTACAAAAAAGCATTAAACATAGAAAGAATTACTTTTTATGTAAAAAAAAACAAATAAAAAAATAAAAGGAGTGAAATTAAGCTAATTCTCACTGTAAGTGAGGGTGCTTTGAATATATATATATATTCAGGCATGCTTAGAAGGAAAATAAAGAACAGAGTGGAGGCAGGAGGAGAGAACTAGGGACACACCAGAGAAGAAATCAAATTGTGTCTGTTGAGCATAAAATCCAGAAGCAGCAGGGGCCTGCTTCCTGCTTGAGATTGCTGCTTCTCTCCCACCAGCCACATGGCCTGAACCAATTTTAATGCCATAATCAACCCCACCACCACCGTTAAAATTACTTCCATATGAAAAATAATTATTACCCATAATATTATTGCTGAACCCTCCATTGGGCACAATATTCAGACAACAAGGTGATGCTTCTGTCCCTTTGTTTGCTTCCTCTCTGCAGACAAAGTTTGGATTTTCCACCCCCATTCTTCTGTAAATTACAGATTGGTTCAGCTTCCTCCTCCTGTATGCACTGGATTGTTCTCTGTACTTTCTAGCCATTATCACATGCCAGTGATTCTTCACTGCATTGTCTGTTCTTCCTGGGAAGAGTCTTGAAATCATAGCCCATTTGTTGCCATAAATTCTATGTGCTTGCATTAGCCTTTCTTCCTCCTCTTCTGTAAATGCTTTCCTGTTGATCCTTGGATCCAACTGGTTGAACCATCTCAACCTACAGCTCTTACCTTCATATACAAATCGCCAAAGAAAATTTCAAGCAGATAAAAATTAACATGATAAAGTTATTTCTGTTCAGTCTAAATCTTTTGAGATCAGGGGGAAATGACCTACAATTGATTTCTATGAAGCATCTGAAGGAACAATTATTATTTATTTGAACTAGGTTTGACTGTCTCACCTGATCTTCCTTCCAACTTTTCTGCAATGAGGTTCCAGTTTTGGGGGCCATAAAGAGCCACAAGTTCCTTGAGCTTGGAATCTTCAGCAGGCCTCCAATGGCCTCTTGCACAGAGTTTTGACTGTCCAGAATCTGCTTCTTTGCCGCTCACACAATTCTTATTAGGGTTATTCTCTTCATTAATAAGGCTGCCCTTATTATGGCTTATTTTCTCATTGTTTTCTCCAACCCCATCACTGCCATCAGAGACTTTACCTTTTAAAACATCACTATTGGAATTTCCGTCAAAGTTTCTTGTTGTCCAGTTCCTCATAAATGGAAAATTCCAACTTGTGCCCCCATTCTCTTGAAATGAAGAGACATAGTTAGAGGTTAGAGAAAGAGACCCCATGTCTGCATAGACCGTTCCAATTGAAGAAGAATAGGAAGAGGAAGAAAGGCCATTTAGGTTGTCTAGTGAGGAAGAAGATGAAGGATATATAACACTTGTTGGCCATGCCTTCATTTCCTGAGAAATACTGTTACAAAGTCATAACAATTGTATCAAAATAATGATTATGCTGCTGGAAACGAAGCAAAGTTTGACAGACAGTGAAGAAGAAGAAGATGATGATGAAGAAAGAGAAAGAGCAGAAGAAGAAAAGGAGTTCGCGCAGTGTGGGAAGTGGACACTTGAAACGGCAAGAACAGCGAAACTAGTTTAGGCCTCTTAACAGAAACCTACGCGGATTTTCAATCTCCACTTGACACTCTCATCCGTTGGACATTGGTTTTACTGTTCCACTAATTTATTTCTCACACTGACAGCACACGCACCCAACACTGAGAATGTTGAAAGAGTAAAGCCAAATGCATAGTCAACAGTGAAAACAATTTTTTCGTAAAAATATTATTTATATTATTTTTTAAATAAATTTTACATACATGCATTCTAATAATATAATAAATTTCACAATAAAAATTATAAATATTAAAAATGTATGTGATAGATATTAATAATAAAAATAGATATAGCATTATTATTTTCTCACACCCATTTTGTTTCAACCTTTAAATCTTGATTTATAAAAAATTTAATAGTTAAAACTATTAGCATGAAAATTATGAAGTTATAAAATATGCATGTAGTAAAAGTTTCCAGGTAACTATGGATTTCACTCTTTTGTCATTCCTTTGAAGTTTATATGAAAAATTCGCATGTTTATACAGAATTCTTTTATAGACAATTCTCTCTATTTAATTTATTATATTAGTATCAATTCAAAAATACTTATAAATTAATCTGTGAGTATTGATACATAATTCTAAATCTTTTTATCTAAAAAGTTGTGTTGAGCTTTTTACCAAATTAAAAGGAAACATTCAAATTCTTTTCTTTGCTTTTGCGTGTGAGGAGATAATGAGAGATTTTGACGAGCACTGAATATTTTTTGAATCCAACATTTATTTTTATGCAAGAAATACTTAATGCTCATTTTCAATTTTTATCTGGTATTATTGAATATTTTTTTAATCCAGCATTTATTTTTTATGTAAGAAATATAATGATCGTAGATGAATAATTAAGAATATTATAAAAAATGTACATTAAACATTTCACTAATTAACCATCGATAAGGCTAGTTTTTTTAATAATAAAATTTAGAAATAGAATTGATTATTTCACCAAAATAAAAAACATTTCACTTGCCTCTTTATTAATTTGTAAATATTTACAAAATATTTGAAAGTCTTATTTAACAATTAACTGATTATATTAATTATTAATTTATTAGATTAATGATTGATTAATAATTAATTATTTAATCAACTGATAATATTAATTATTTATATATAAAAATATATAATAATATAGATATATTTTATTATTTATTTAAATATTATTTATTATTAATAATATTTTAGATTTTAATATATTATTTATCATATTTTCTTTAAAAAAATAGATCATTATAACTTATTATTTTTTTAAAAATATAATTTATTATATTTATTAAACTTTTTAAAAATGAATAATTAGAATTTATTATTAAAAATAATTTTAGATAAAAATAAATTTATTATTATTATTCATATTATTATTTCTTAAATTATGAAAGAAAAATAAAATAAATAATATATTTTATGCATGCAAATCAATATATATTTCGTTTAAGAATTTTTCTGTGTAAACAGGGTGACAAAAATTAAATTAATTATGATAATAATATATTTCACATTTTACATATTAATCAACTAACTCAAAATATTGAATCTCTAACATTTTAACATTATTTTTTTAATTTAAATAATTAGTTACGAATCATTTAAAATAACTAATTGATTTAATTAAATGATTAAAATTGATTAAACAATGTATTTCTAGATATGCAAATACTTTAAATTTTGAAATAGGTTCACATAAAATTTAGTACTCATTTGATTCATATAAATATAAATTTTCGTGGGAAGTCAAATTTTACAAAAAATAAATTCTTATGTCAACTTCATGAAAAATAGTGAAAATTATTTAATTATACTAAGAAAATAAAATTTCTCAAAAATTATATTTTTATATAGTATTTAGTTTAATTATAAATTTTCTAAGAAGAAATATTATTAAATCGATTAAAATATTTTAAAGAAAAATTATACTCTTTCATCAAGTTATTATATAAATTTTAAAAAAAAATATTTTTATTATTATTTAAATTTTATAAAAATAATTTTATATTTTATCTTTATTAAAAATATAAAAAGTAAATCTTATCAAATGAGGTTATATAAATAATTTTTCACATGTTATATTTTATGAAAATAAAACTTTTTCAAAATTAAAATTTCCTTTATTTTTTATGTTAGCCACCAATCATATACTATTAATATATTTTATCTTGCGTGAAGCTGCAGGAAACTCAGCCTCTCAAGAGATGAATGGTCAAAAACATGTGAGAAGCTTTTCTAATTTAACAAAGTGCTGTCATCACACTATTACTATTCATTCTCCTCTTTTAAAAAAGTCACACACGTGTGAGATGAGAGACACAAACACTTTCTCTCTCTGAATTCATGGCTCCTAGGCTGTCCCTTTCTATGTGACAAGAAAGACCATCAATTCAACCTGCTGTGTTCCGCACTTTTGCACCAAACATGAACATCTTCCTCGTTATTTACAGTAAAGTGAGATTCATTCCAGCCTACATTCACAAATTAATTTATCTTTACATTTTAAAATCACAATACAAAGAAGAAAATAAAAATAAAAATATTTTCATTCTCCATGTTTGAATGAAAGAAAAAGAAAAAGGAAGAAAATAAAAAATTATTAAATTATATTGATTCAAATATTTTATTTTCACTCCTTCATTTTCATTCTTTCTGTTATCATCTCTCCAAAACACAGCTTTAAAGTTCAAACAATGTCTGAAAATATAGCATAAAACTATGTAAGAGGCTCCTTCATCACCATTTTATAAAAGGCAGTTGGCCGGCTCCCATAATTAATGTTTCATTCTGATTATCAAAGCCATCCAAACAGGAAACAGAAAAATCAAAAGTTTCATTTCTCAAAATCTAATTCTCTGAAGCAAAGTAAGATGGTAAATGAAAAATGACATATTTTTGTAAGTTTATAGCACTCTCTGGCTTCTGGAAAACCCAGTAGCAGACGTTTCATTTATTCATTTCTGCCACCTTGCAACAAGAATCACGTACACTTCCAGTCAAACAATCAAACCTATGAAAAGCCTTATCTTTTGCTGTAAAGGGTCCAACAACTGAACGCACCCAATTACTTCTCTTTAAAGAAAAGATGCAATGCAATGCCTTGTAATTTTTCTCGAGTTCAAAAGAAATTGAAAAAACAAGGGGTAACTTGCGACCTAAGGTGCATTTTTTATAAGATAAAATTAAATTTGTTGAGGTGGCCAGTAATAGTTTCGCCGATAGTAGCAAGGAGCAAGGTGGATGGACACATATTCATGTGAACACGAGACCTACTGATGAGATCATGTCTGCAGATCAGACTTGCATTGGGAACCTGCAACCCGTATTCTATCGTATTCTCTAACCCACCTACTCTCCCGGAAAAACAATTTTTTAATGCTTTTCAAACTATTTTCTTACCAAGAGTTACTTCGATCTTCATCCACGTAAATAGAATTATTCATGACATGCAGGAGTTTTATATAGATTATCACATTAAAATTTTTATTTATATAAATAAAAAATAATATTATTAAATTTTATTTAAATAAATAATTTATAAATTATCACTTAATTTTTATTGAGATAATTTAAAAATAAAGTTATTTAACTTTATTTATATAAATTATATAATTGATTAAAAACTTAGAGATAACACTATTATTTAACTTTATTTATTCAAAGTAACTTTATCTTTATTGTTAAAAAGAAAAAGAGATAACATTATATAAGAAAATAGTTTTAAAGTAACATTACATCGAAAAATTGTTTTTATCACAACGCTATGTCGGGGTGAAAGAGACCTTTGTAGATCACTTTTCTAAGTAAATCCAATAAATGATGATCAAGACCTAACCATGTTGTATGGCTCTGTCGGTAAGATTTGGATCATCTCAACTTTTTATTTATTAATTTTTTAATTCAAAATAGATAAAGACATAATTTTTTATTTTAGAATGTATAATATTTTTAATCAAATTTTTTAATGGACCTCACCAATTTTTTCTACTTCTTTTCTTTTTTATCTTTTTTCTTGTTCCCAACTAAGTAAGGAAAAATATTATTTTTTATCCATTTTCTTTATTTACATTCTTTTTTCTCA
>JANHAO010030579.1:0-10119 GCA_026873985.1 Saraca asoca
AATTTGCACTATGATGCCAATTAACACAATTTCACAAATGCATACTAATAGCTGGAAACATGTCATTTTAGACCTTAAAATGCTAAGTATGAGGACAAATAAATGTGTCAAATATTGTGTTATCATTGGCCCAATGCCATTGTCTCTCTCTCTGCCCTGCCTTTGTCGCTTTTAAGTACCCATAGCTTGCATGCGGCCGACTTCCACCAAATTTTCATAGGAAGCCCAATGCTAATCGCGACACCCAATCCGATTAAAGCCCTCCCGGAGCTCATTTCAAAGAATAATTGACAATCGTTTAACCAGTGTAGCTACAGGCTTGCTGAGGCATGGAGATGCTTAAAACAAACTCACTTAACCAGTTAAGCTGCGGGCTCACTGAGGCATGGAGACGCTCAAAATAAACTCGTTTAACCAGCGTAGCTGTGGGCTCACTGAGGTGTGGAGACACTCAAAATAAACTCATTTAACCAGCGTAGCTATGGGCTCGCCGAGGCATGGAGACGCTTAAAATAAAGTTGTTTAACTAGTGTAGCTACGGGCTCGCTAAGGCATGGGGACGCTCAAAACAAACTCATTTAACCAGTGTAGCTACAGGCTCGCTGAGGCATGGAGATGCTCAAAATAAACTCACTTAACTAGTTGAGCTACGGGCTTGCTGAGGCGTGGAGACACTCAAAACAAACTCACTTAACCAGTTGAGTTGTGGGCTCGTTGAGGCGTAGAGATGCTCAAAACAAACTCACTTATGCCAGCGTATCTGCATGCCTACTGAGGTGCAGAGGCACTCTTAAACACTCAATGCTAGCGTGACTCCGTGATTGCTAAAGCATAAAGAATTGATAAATCAATTATTCAACCAAGGTAATACAATCATTGAATTTCACAGCTCGCATGTGAAGTCAATCATCTCGTAGCTTCCATACGAGCCCAATCAATCCATAGCTCTCATGGGAACTCAATGAAGTCGCAGCTCTCATGTGCACTTACCTAATTGGCCACAAGATCGGCCTGAGCTCAAGATCACTCACTCATTAACTTTGTGGCTCCCACATGAACTTATTTTATTATTTAATGATTTTTGTACTAATTCGTTCGTTTATTTGGCCACAGGATTGGCCCGAGCATAATATCGCTCTAATCCGCAGCTTATACTATCTTCTGACTACGCGCAGGTCACACAAGTGGATCAAACTGAAGCGTTTGCAAAAGAAGGCAAAAAACAAATAGAAATTGTAGAAAAGAAATCTTATTCATCAAAAGATCTTAATGAGGCAAATTTACATTAGAAAGCTCAGTATATAGACTAGGCAAAATAGAAAGGAAAAAACCTATGACTAAGAAGAAGGATCGGCCACGAAGGGCCACACCTCAGCTTATTAGGGACCGTACACCGTAACTTTCTTCTTCCAATGCACAATTAGTGACAATGCTACATCCCTTCATCTTCGACCACCTGCTCCTCCTGAAAGAAGCTAACCAGGAAGCCCCGGGAGCTTGGCCGGTCGAACAAATACCTCACGACGGAGTCGAGAGGACATAGTCTGGGATCTATATGAGATCCTTCCATGTTATCAAGGGACATAAGTTCTTCAAGTTACCCATGCAACAGACCATACATGCCTTTGAGGAAGGACAGAATGCCGAAAATGGTGGAGGTTCATCGGGAGGCTCCATGATTTGCTTAAGTGCATAACTCAAAAGGGATTGTCTCCCCCTTATATAGAACTGGGACCATACTTATCAAAAGAATTGGAAACATTCCCCCAACTATCCCCATTTATGGCCTCAGAAAGGGCTAAGTTGACTCAGCAATAGCCGTTGGACACGTGCTACCAGAAGCATAGCTTGGAACAGATGAAACGACAGTCTCAGGAAAAGACTTTCACTGAACGGGAACCGAAGGATTTCAACTCCCAGCTCGCTGAGTGAACTGGGAGTTAGGGGGCTTATGTTATATGCGAAAATTGGTTTGGTCCAAAAGAGCTCGCGAGAAGCCTGAGATCAACGAAAGGGCCAGCTTGAAGCACGCTCAAAACCATTTTGTCGTCAGGTCGCATAGTGTGTGACCTCGCTAGATTGAGCTCGCGCACAAAGAAACGAGCTCAATCTCCCCATTCCTAGGGTCAAGTAAGTGAGTTGGTTAATAAAGCATAACCCATGACTTGAAGGCTTGCCAGACAAAAGACTAAGTCATACCTTGCCCCAATGGTCGAATGAGGCCCACCTGTAGAAGACAATCTATAGTAGCCAAAAAAAAAGATTTAGTCTGTATATATTATCTTGTACATTAAATGTTGATGCAATAGATTTACTGCATATGTAATTACCGTTGTAACCTCCTTCCCTCTATAAATATGAGGAAGGAGCCTCTCTACAGAAGGTGATTCTTTCCAAGCCAGAACTCTGCCAAAATAGAGATCAAATATTGTAACTTTATAAAAACACTATTATAATAATACGCTACCATGGACTTAGGGTCCAATGATATCCAAATTTGTCAAACCATATTAAACCTTGGCCCTCCTTCTTTGCTCTTCCCTTCTTCTTCTTTATTTATTCTACTATTTTATCATATTTGAACTGGTTAAAGGTCAGAGATCCTGAAGAATCCTCCCGTTGGCCGGAGTTTGGACCATTACCAAAATCCAACGTCAACACCATCAAAACAAATAGACTCATACTTTTAAGGGAAATCTAATATAACATTTATTTTTCAAGAACTAAAATGGAGCCACATAAAAAAAATTGCCACATCAAATTTCAAATAGAGAAACTAATGACAAGATAGGTTTAATATAAAAATTAGAGAAAAGATATCTATTTGATGTAAAACATACTTTTAGGGGATATAAGATATAACATTTATCTTTCAGGGGCCAAAATGGTATTCTAATTTAGAGTTTCTAGAAGTAGCAAACAATCTGTATAGATGTCAACATCTCAAAGATAGTTAGCAATTACCAATGCTTTATGTTTTACATTGATGAGTGAACTTCATTCTTCAAGTACTACAAATATAGAGCATGTGAGTTTCACTCTCTGTAAAAAGCATGTGAAGTAACTAACAATTAAATTAAAATTAAAATAAAACATAAATAGTTTTATATTTTTATTTGATTGTTTCATTGGTAGGCTTTATTTTTGGTCTAATCAAACTACTCACTAATCGCATTATTAAAAGATTCCATTTCCCAATTCAACTCTTCCTTGTCCCATCTTTGGAAGCCAGCGAGAGTTAGATGAGAAATGAATGGTCCTTCACTTGATATCCTAACAATAGTGATGGTTGCTTCTCTTTCAATTTCATTGGATGAGGACTTCCATTCATTCATAAACATAACATAGATGTTACAGCAAAATCTGGTCTTGCAAAGCAGGTCGGTAAAAGCTCAACAGAGGCTAAGTTTAAGCAAAAGAGGACTAATTCATAAAGATTACCTGAAGGGTGCCACCTTGCTAATCACAAGGTCAAGGTGTAGCAAAACCAAGAGATTGAAGGTCTAGCTCATCAAGAAATGAGCTATCCCATTTGAGCTTGCTTCAACAAGTGTGAGTTCAATCTTGAAGGCTAGTATGTGAGGTAAGGCACATTGCCTAGCTAAAAAGCTCAATGAGACAATGCGCCAAACAAGCTTATGTCAGCCCACAGACAAGGGACCATCACACAAAAAGTAACTTGTAAAAGCTTATTTGTAGGAGTTTATATTGTCTTGTACATTTAATATTTGATGTAACTTATTTACAGCATGTAATATTACATTTGTAACTCCCCAGGCTTTATAAATAGGAGGAGGAGGATCCTTGTAGAATAGGCTGAGAGAACTATATTGAAACTCTGTAAATTTTTCTACAAATCAATAAAAGTTACCATGGACGTAGGGACAAGTACTGCTTGGTTTTAGTCGAACCATGTTAAAAATACCATAGGCCATTACAGTTATTCCTCTTCACCATATTCATCATCTTCCTTATTCCTTATTTTGCTAACCAAAAAGTAGTTTTGGGTTCAAGAACTGATCTCAGTTGACAGGAATTTGGTACAACCAGATTTCATTGTCAACAGCAGATATTTTAGTTTTTTTTCAAATTAACTTAATGCTCTTTAGTTTTGATCAGCCATTTGAATCTAACTTCTTATTTTGTTGTTCAAGAAGTTGAAAATGATTACTTATACTATTATAATAAACTCTTCCATTTTTATTTAATCTTTTTCTTTTTTTTTCCAGTTGAGATTGTGTGTTGTAGCTTCCTTTTCTATATAAGTTTGTATGTTCTTACTATCTATGTTATAAGAGGATCCAAATACAAAATTAGTATACATTCTCATATTTCATTATCTATTTTTCTAATTTTTCTCTTTATATTATCTCTATACTTGGATGATAGTGTTTGAGGCAATGATATTGGTTATCCTACTATTGACAAGGAAATCTGATTCTGCCAGACTCCATTTAACCAGTGTAGTTTTTATTTCTGAAAGCTGCTCTCTAGAGGATGAAGCCAGAGAAGGAGAAGATGATGGGGATCGGTGAAAGGAAGAAGAGCAATGGAGAGCAGTATTTTTAATGTGGTTTAACTAAATTTGGACAGTACTAGACACTATGTCCATAGTAGCTTTTATTAATCTAAAGTGAATTCTACAAAGTTTCAGTATATTAGGTTCTCCCTCCTTACAAGGGTCTCTCCCCTCTTATTTACAGAAAGAAAAAGGTTATAATTATAATTTTACATGTTACAAATAGATCATTACAAACATTAAATGTAGAAGACAATTGTCTTCCTGCAATTCGACTCTTCTAGATGGCTTTCTGTAGGCAGGCCCTATATGTCTGCTAAATTTGAGACCTGACGTAGGTCTACCTAGTGTTTTGATCTCATTAAACCTTTAAGCAATACACCCGGTCTTGCGAGCTAAAAGGCTTAGCTCGGGGTCGCTGCTGGCTTTCTCTCAGTGAAGCGAGCTTAGCTTTTGACGAGATCCAGCAAGCTGCCTCAATTCTTACTTGCATCTTGACCTCTCAGTTAGTGAGGTGGTGCTATTCCTAGTTGGTTCTTGGTATTTGTGGGGCTCTTACCCTTTTTATTATGTGAGGTTGGATTTTGCCCACAACATAAGCCCCCCAACTCTTAGTTTGCTTTGCGGATTGGGAGTTGCATTTTTCCTAAGGCCTTGTCTGCAATTTTAATCAAGGTCTTTGTATTCAGACTGCTATGCTATCTTTTCTGTCTTTCAAACTTTCATTTCTTCTACCTTGGCCATACTTCTTTCTAGGCATAATTTATAACCATTGGCGTGGCAGCCTCATTTTCTTTAGACCATTTGATTTAAGGCAAGCAATTGTCCATTAGGTCTTTTACTGAACCCAGACTAGTTTATAGAGCTTGAGAAGCTCTTCTTGCTTTTTTGTAAAGTGGCTTGATGGAAGCTTTGGTTAAGCCCCCCCATGTTTCTGATAGTTAAGCTCATGGTAAGGCATTTTGAGGCGTGCATGGCCTATTGCAAAAGACTACGAGGCTTGAATGGCCTACTGAACATGACTCTCATGGATAGCTCTTCATGCTAGCTATGGGGGACTCCTGGCGCCTTTTTGAATTGCTCGGGGTATGAAGGAGCTGCTGGCTGAGGAGGGATATAAGCATAAGCAGCCAAGCTTGTTATTCTTCCTGCTAGTGGGAGTTTGTTTCCCAGTAGCTGACTTTCTTCCTCTTTATGGAAGCGATAGCTATAGGCTTCTATGCTTTTTGTTTCTGTATTTCCCTCCTTCTGATGTAAATTTACCTTGTTAGATGAGGCCTTTTAATGAATAAGGTTTCTCCATTGCTTTGCACTTTTTGAATGCATTTCTTCTGTAAGAAATAATTAAATAAGATGTTTAGGTGACCAATCAATCATATTTAGTCAATAAATCTTGGCATATAAGTGCCCTTGTGATCAATAAATGATATTTTGGCAGGCTACATGCTAGCTATGCCTGAAAGGAGAGACCACATGTGAACTGCGATCATTCATTTGCATGAAAGCTACATTTAAGTTCTTGTGCCATGGCAACTTTGTTGCTCATTGGGCATGTAGCTAAGATTATTCTGATGTCTTTGCATCTTATTGATCTCATAGCTCTTTGTCGATTTTTTGAGTGTTTAATAGTGTCTCCACACCTTAACTCTTGGTTGTGCTGGATTTTGAGTGTTTAATATTGCCTCCACACCTCAACAAGCTAATGGCTCATTGTCGAATTTTGAGTGTTTAATAGTGCCTCTGCACCTTAGCGAGCTCTTGGCTTATTGCTAAATTTTGAGTGTTTAATAGTGCCTCTACACCTTAGTGAGCTCTTGGCTTATTGCTGAATTTTGAGTGTTTAATAGTGCCTCTGCACCTCAGCGAGCTCTTTGCTATGCTGGATTTTGAGTGTTTAATAGTGCATCCGCACCTCAGCGAGCTCTTGGCTGCACTGGATTTGGAGTGTTTAATAGTGCCTTTATACCTCAACGAGCTATTGGCTATATTGGATCAATATAAGAATAACTTTCTTTTTCGGGTAACATTTTACTGGGTAATTAGGCAAGAATTTAGAATATTTTCATTTACTTCAATATGATACTATAGGATCAGAATATGATTCTGATGGATGGCTTTTGCTCCCGATCAACGGTTCACTAGGTCTACTGAGCTTGCCATTCTAACGACTTTACCATATAATCCTACAACAGGCCTATTCTAATGAGGTCTTCTATGGCATCTTTTAGTGCCCAGCATTCCAAAATATTGTGCCCAATCTCATTGTAGTAGGCATAAAATTTATCTTTGTTGATCCTAAATTTGCCAGGAGTCATGAAGGGCTTGGGCTTCCTAAAATTTTTCTTCTCTCATTCTTTCACAAAAATCCTATCTTGCATATCAGACATAATGCTATAACTTTCATAGTGGCCTCGATGTTGGGGTCGCGCGCACTTCGCCCTCTTGGTGGGTGAGTCATTGAGATCACTATTTTGATTCTCTTCACTCCTCTTTTTGCCCTGAGGAGTAGTGACCATTTCACCCTTATGCTTGGGCTCCTCTGTGCCAAAGGTATCCTCCCATCTTTTTTGTTTAGGATCTTGCTTATAAAATTCAGAGATCTTGAGCCAGGGACTTGTAAAGGCTTTTGTATAACTCCCTGTCCTTGCAGAGTCCTGCTGAGATTGTCATTAGGATGATCTTCTCCAAGGGATTTTCTAAGGAGTTGGCTTCATGTCGGAACCTGGCTATATAATCCCTCAATAATTCGCTCTTATGCTAAAAGATCACCGCGAGATGGCAGGGAGATGCGAGCTGTCTTTTCAATGCCCGGTACTAGTTGATGAATTTCTTTTGACACTCTTCCCAACTATTGACACTGCAAGCAAGGAGGCTTTTGAACCATACTCGAGCTATACCTCCTAATATGGCCAAAAAGATGCTACATTTGACCAAAGGGTTAGTTGTTTGAAAATCCATCTAGACATTGAATACATCCAGGTGGTTGCATGGATCAATATTTCCATCGTACAGCGAGATCACGAGCATTTTAAGTTTCTGTGAAAAGGGCTGCATTTCGATCTCCACAGAGAATGGCGAGCTTTTCTCATGATGAGGTTGATTATTTTGAGAATGGGGGCACTCATCTAGCTATTTCAGCCTTTGGAGAACTTCTCTCATTATTGGCTCCCACAATTCGGATTGTGGGCCAAAGCTTTCAACTTGTTGCGAGCCCCCAGGTTACTGACCATCGCGATTCTCATGAGCTTCCTTCTGAGCTTTTTCACGTAGCTGCTAGAGCTGTACTATAATTTCTTCTTGTGTTTTTGCATTCTGGGCTTGCACTTGTGCTAGCGCTTTAATAATTTTAGCTAGCTCTCTTACCATGTTCTCAAGCACTAGCAGTGGCCGATAAGGCATTTGCACTTCTTCAGTTTTAAGGGCAGCGGTAAGCTAAGGATAAGCTTCAATAGTAGAAACGTTTATCGGCTAAATAACTGGAGTGTTAGAACTCTTGGTCATTTTTCCTCTCACCATCATAGTCAATTAGAAAAGCAATTTAGGGAGCAGATGGGGCCCTTCCTCTAATGCCAAAAATGTTGACAAGAAAATCCAGTTCTACCAGACTCCAGTTAACCAGTATAGTTCTTATTTCCCCAAACTACTCTCTGAAGGATGAAGCGAGAGATGGAGAAGATGACGGGGATGGAGAAAAGGAAGAAGAGCAATAGAGAGTAGTATTTTTAATGTGGTTCAGCTAAATTCAGGCAGCACTAGACCATACATCCACGGTAGCTTCTATTAATCTGAAATGAATTCTACAAAGTTTCAGTATATTAGGTTTTCCCTCCCTACAAGTGTCTCTCCCCTTTTATTTATAGAAGGAAGAAGGTTATAATTGTGATTTTACATGTTACAAATACATCATTATAAACATTAAATGTACAAGAAAATTATCTTCCTACAATTTGACTCTTCCAGATGGCTTTCTATAGGTGGGCCCCATATGTCTGCTAGATTTGAGACCTGACACAGGTCTGCCTAGTGTTTTGATCTCGTTGAACCTTTAAGCAATACACCCAGTTTTGTAAGCTAAAAGGCTTAGCTTGGGGTCATTGCTGGCTTTCTCTCAACAAAGCTAGCTTAGCTTTTGACGAGCTCTAGCAAGCTACCTCAGGTCTTATTTGCATCCCGACCTCTCAGTTAGCAAGGTGGTGTTATTCCTAGCTAGTTCTCGATCTTCGTGGGGCTCTTGCCCTTTTTATTATGTGAGGTTGGATTTTGCCGACAACACCTAGTTAGTATCAAATTTAATTGTTAGTTTTTCATATTGAAATCGATGAAGATTTTTCTGTTGAGAATTGTTTCATTTTCATCATTATTCTTAATTCTATTGGTAATCTCTTCCTTCATTTTGTTATTCATGTTGATTTTTTTAACTGATTAGTTTATCTTGATATTATTGGTTAGGGTTTCATAAATCTTTTAATAGAGTTATCATTCATCTTCCTCACACATTCTTGAAAACAGAGAACTAATTACATTTACTTTCTTTTCTTCCCACGAAAATCATTTTTTTCTTAAATATTTCTATTGGGAATTGTTTCCTTTTCATTATATTTTTCATAGTTCTATTGATAATCTCTTTCTTCATGTTTTTATTTGTACATTATTTTTCAATTTGTTAATTTATCCAATATCATTGGTTGGGATTTGATGAATCCCTTAATGGAGTTCTCTTTCATCTTTCTTTTACATTCTTGGAAACAAAGAGTTGATTACATTTAATTTTTTTTGCTGAAATATTTCTTTTCTTTTTTTTTCACATTAATTTCTCATTAAATTGCCTATATAAATCCTTTCCCAATCTATATCCATTAATTGTTCACCCTGACATATTTAATCTTTATTATTTGGATTTGAATTGTTGCTGGATAATAATATTATGGGTTATGGGTTTTTTTTTTATTTTCCATCTTAATTAACAAAATGCATCATTTCATGATTTTGTTTTTGAGTAATCAGAACCTTTTTTTTTTATTTGGTTATAGGATTATAATTTGAACCCACCAACTCTTTTCCAAAGTCAGGCAATGAATTTACTACTTTGAAAAATGTAAGAAAATTTTCATAAAATTTAATTTGTTCATTTTATTGATTAAACAAACATATGTCAACTAAATGTTTAGATGTGCTATAGGATGAATCATCTATCACAGCAGAGAATGATCCAACTTGGATTGATCAATACCAAATTGAGTCAAATTGAAGCAACTTTTGCTATTTTGGTTGGTGAGAATGTGTTTAGTCAATTTTCAACAAATCAGATAAAGAAGAAGCCAAAGTCAGAGTAATATGTAGTAATATTTAAGTTAGATTTATATATCATAATAATATTTAAAATAGATTTATATATCATTATCATTTTTCCTTTATGTCCGTGGTAGACCAAGTTTATGGTTTTGGATTTATTTTAATTTTAATTCTTAACTTATGTTTTTGTGCTCTAATATAGTTTGAATGTCAGTTTTCATCTTTCATATAAATAATTAATTATCCTACTATATTATACACATTACTTTCTAATTTTCTTTATAGCATCCTATCTAAACAAAATATAA
>JANHAO010030580.1:0-10116 GCA_026873985.1 Saraca asoca
GCTCTTTTTAAGGAGAATATTTTAGCTCAGAAAAAGGGAAGACAAAAGGGGTAGTGCAGCAGGTTGCCTTTTCTGTCAAAAGTTGCTGTTTGTCCATTTTAGGTGCTGTGAGGTTGCTTGCAAGCAACCTTTTGCCTCTTCTTGTCTCCTTTGACTTTCTTCGAGGTCTCCAGCTGGTTTTTGGTGGATTGGAGCAGAGGTGTTGCAATTTGGGCTCAACTCAAATCAATTGGGGCCAATAAAATTGGTTTTGCATCAGCCCAGTTTTTACTAGCATTCTGCCTCTCATTTGTAGCCAATGTTTGAAGCCTAAATCGTTGGAATCAAGTCTGGAACCTTCATGAAAGTTGTGGCATTACGTCTTGGATTCCAATTGGCCTTAGTTTCACCTCAATTGGACCTTCCTAGCTCAAGATATTGCCTTCTGAGTGCATGAAGGTCGGCTACCCGAGAAGGGGTTTTGGCAGAATTCTAGTGTCAGCTTCAACTCAAAATTCAGGTATCCAATCGTGCAATTCAGTCTTGGAGGTCTGCATCAATGTTGTAGAGCAACCTCTTATCTTTCCTACAAGATGAAAATCACATTAATCGGATAAGCACAGCTCAAGATAGGCTCATAATACAGAAACCGCACAATTATGGCCTATTATGCAGAAATTGCAATATGATGCCAATTGACAAGAAATGATAGAAACACCTTAACATAGTTGGAAACATGACATTTTAGCTCTTAAAATGCTAAGCATGAGGGCAAATAGATGTGTCAAATATTGTGTTATCACATACACACCTCATCAAAAGGCTAGAATGCCAGAAATAATGGTGGTTTATTAGGAAACTCTATGGTTTGCTCAGTATAGTGACAGAAGGGATTCCCCTTCCTTTATATAGAGCTAGGGCTGGCTCCATCGAAGGATCCAAATCCATCACCCAACTATCATCATTTATTGCCTCAAAAAAGGCTAAAGCTGACTCACCATCAATCATCTGACACATGCCATGAAGAGCATGGCCTAGAGCAGATGAAACGACAATCTCGGAGGAAGACTTTATCTGAATGGAAACTGAAGAGTCTCAACTCCCTACCCGCAAAGTGAGCTAAGAGTTGGGGGGCTTATGTTATAGGTGAAATTTGGTTCACCCCAATTTTACTCATAAGTGGCCCAAGAGCGGCAAAGGACCGGCACGAAGAATGCTTGGATCACTACGGCTTCAAATCACCTCACAAAGTGACCTCTCCAACTCAAGCTCGTGCACCACAGAGCGAGCTCGACCTTGACTTCCCATCCCGAGGATGGGCATGTTCTCAAAATGAACGATTTGGCTAATGAAGTACGACCAGTGACCTGAGAGCTCGCTATATTGAAAACCCATCCATACATTGTCCAGCAGACATGCCAGGCCCACTTACACAATCTATAGCAATCAAATAGCAAGATTTTGCCTGTCCATTCTATCTTGTATAATAATATTGATGTAATAGATTTATTACATGAGAAATTACTATTATAACCTCATTTCCTCTATAAACATGAGGAAAAAGCCCTCTGCAAGGGAGATCATCTTGGAGAGAGGTAGAAACTCTGCTAAAACAGAGAGAAAGCTAGAATATGCCGAAACTATGAGAGAAAGAAACATTGTATGCTAAGATCTTTGTGGAAATACTTCCATAACAATGCACTACCATGGACATAGGGTCCGATTTTATCCAGATTTGGCCAAACCACGTTAAAAATCCTGTGTCTCTTTACTGCTCTTCCCTTCACCTCTGTATATTTTGCTGATTTCTTGCGCTTGAACCAGTCGACGGCCACAAATCCTGAAAGAATCCTCCTATTGGTCAGAGTTAGGCTCAATACCAAAATCTGACATCAACAGAAGGGCTTTAGAGGTCTCAACCACATAAGCCTTTTCGTAGGTGACTTTTGACCACCCTCCATAAATCTCGAAGAAGAAGTGTTCATCATTTGATATCATTTGTGGTTTGCTTACCTATAAAAAATATATGTTCTATTTGTGCAATTTTATAACTCTATTTTAAGCTTTTCAATTTAAAATTTCTAAGATTCTAAATTGTTTAATCTCAATTTCTTCAAATATTGGTCTAGTTGATTTGATATTTACATCTTTTAGCAAGCTAATATTTAGTGATTTGAATTTGTTTTTAGTCTATTTACTCATACACCTACGATTTATGATTTCATTCAATTTTCCAAATATATTCGACTATTTTGTTTCTATTGACAAATTTTGTTAACATATTTTATTTAAACGATATTACAAGGTTAATTGTCATAATTTTTGTACCAATTTGAAATTTTTCAATATTTTGATCAATAGTTGGTTAATAGATTGCCATTATTCACAATATTTTGCTATTTTACATTGATTACATGAGGATATCATTCTTAATCTTCATTATCTATCACAATCTTGATTTTAGTCATATATTGTTTCAGATTTGTTAGGAAGCATGAGGAAAAATGTGCTAATGATAATAATGATGAATTGTACGATAGAGAACATACTTCTTGATCATGATTTGAAATTAAATATATCTTTCAAATATGTTTATTATTGTTATAAATGTTTTTGGTTTAAGGCTCTAGAATGAGTATGATTACATTCTCTATTGTCTTATGAACACTTTTTTCTCTTTTAATAAATGATTATCTACCAATTGCAAGGATTTCATAGTTGAATATTTTGGTTTAATTTTTTCAAACCTTTATGAGTAAGGAATAACAAAATGCAAAATGATAAAGATCGATGTTCTCCACCAAGATTCGAAGTTGGTGACAATAGTCATACATTCACAGACCAACACTCTATTCATCATCATTATTGTATTTATCAACACCATCATCAAAATAATCATGATCACAATGTAGAAATTTTGTATGGAAAAAATTGCTAGTTACATATAGAGCTCAAGTTAATGCAACAAGCATTATAGAGGCAAAATGACAATCATCATCATGATGAACAATGAAGTCATTACTATGATGAAGAATGACACCACCATTACCATGATGATCAAGATTATTACCAACATGATCGTGACTATCATTCTGGTGAATATGAAAGAGAACATATAGCTAGTTCCTAAACTAAAGATAAAAGCTCTTGCGAATGGAATAAAAAAGTGAATCAATCAAATGATCATGATAATCATGATTACTATGGACAAGGTGACAAAGAAAATTTGCATCATTTTGTTCTAGAAAGCATGCAGATTCAAATCCTTCAAAATTTGAAGGCTCTAACCAATTTAGAATCATCTAGTGGAACAACTAACCTTCAGGAGCATATTGAAGCATTTCATGCAATGATGTTGCTTTTGGGCACACTAGATCTGATCATGTGTAGAACATTCTCTACTACATTGAAGAAAGCAAGGCTCGTTCATAAGTTTGAAACCCATTTTGATGGAATAATTTAGAGACTTGGCCAATTAATTCTTAGACCATTTTGCAACTTTTTCAGTTCATAAAAAGACCAATGCTTCACTAATTACCATAAGGTAAGAGAAAAATGAATCCTTGAAGGAGTAGCTAAAACATTTCCATCAAGCAACCTTGGAGATTAAAGATTTACAAGAGGTAGCTGCAGTTTATTCCATTATGATAGGACTTTAGTTAGCGAATTTTTCAAAGTCATTAGCAAATATGCTAGTAGATAACTTGACTAACCTTTTAGCATAATCAACAAAGTTTATCAATGCTAAAGAAATTGAGAAAGTGAAGAAGCAAGAAGAGTGGGCAAATAAAGATTAGCAAAGAAGTGAAAGAAATTATTGGAAGGATTTTTATTTTCCAAAGTCATGATTTAACGACTACACACTATTGAACACTTTGTTAATAAAGATTATGAACAATGTCAAAATGGTAGAATTAATGAAGCTTTCATGGCAAAAGAACCAAAAGGCACCTTTCCTGAGGACGAACAAGAATTGCTAGTTTCATGGACACTGGAGCCATAACATAGATGAATGTGTAAGTTTGAAGAATGAGATCGAAGAACTAATTAGAAGGGGGAATTTCTAGTAGTATAAAAAATATAATGACAACAAATAATCGTATAAGACTTGGAACAATGGAAAACATTAAGAGTGGTCCAGATCACACTTCCCTCAGCAAAAGCTAGATGAAAGGAGGAAGAAACCATAAAAGAAATGGATTAAGATTATTCAAAAAATGTGAGAAAAAGGCATTTGCAATCAGTAATGACTATGGGAGTAAAAACACCCAAGCTAAAGGCAAAACTAACTATATCATTCTTTAAGGAGATTCGATGGTTATTACTATAACCATTCATAACTATGTTGTGAAGAGGATTGTGGTTCATCAAGGGAGTTCAATTAACATCTTACAACAAGAGCCATTCATATTTTGGTCAGAAACTTAACTCCTTGTCATGGCAATTTGGTCAAATTTTTAGGGAAATAGGTTCTCATCTTGGGATCAGTAAAATTAAGAGTCTCTTTAAGGACATGGCCCTAAGTGGAGAATATAGATGTTGAAGTTTTTATAGTGGAAATGCCATTCTAGGATGGACATTGTTAAATCAAGCTTGGTTTATTGTTTTGATGCCTTATTTGTTGATGAAATCTCCCATTAACAATAGAGTTAGGTAGGTAAAGCTAACAAGCTTGCCCTTTTTAGGTGCTTTATGAATAGTTTGAATAATGACAAGCATTTGAAATTTGTGAACAAATAGAAGTAAAGAGATGCTTCACAAATGCCAAAGCATCAGTTAGGGAACTTGAGAAGAAAGTAATGAAGAAATAGTGTGATGAGCAGAATGGTTAAATGATTGAATATGTGATGTTCAAATTAAGAATTCATATTATAATGAATGATATGATTTTGATCACTTCTTATAAAAGATCGGTGTATAATAAATTACTTTCTAAATATGGTATTCATCATTCGTTTATAAGATAACTTGGCATAGTTATTTGCCATTACAATTCAACTTTTCTTAGGGCATGATTTTGACAAAGTTAATATCTTAAATCCATGACTTACCACCAACCTATAGCTAATAGGGATGGTCACGTCATTGAGCATAATTTGCTTGCAAAACTTGGCATAAGCCTTCACAAAGCATAATTTGCCTACAAAAATTGGTACAAGTTGTCACTAAGCATAATTTGCTCTCTTATATGGCATAAGCTACCATTGAGTGCAAAACTCAGCGCATGTTGCCATTGAGCATAATTTATATGTAAAACTTAGCATGAGTTGCCACTGAGCATAATTTGCTTGTAAAACTTGACACATGTTGCCATTAAGCATAATTTGCTCCTAAAACTTGGCACAAGCTGCCATTGAGCATAATTTGGTTGTAAAACTCGGCATAAGTTGCCAGAGAGCATAATTTGCTCGTAAAACTTGGCACAAGCTATCTTTGAGCATAATTTATTTACAAAACTTAGCATAAGTTACCTTTGAGCATAATTTGCTCGAAAATCTTGGTACAAGATGACCCAAACTCTAATAAATAGTGAGTACTAAAAGAAAGGCAAACAAAAGAAGCTATGATCATTTAATGAGAGTTAAAGTTTGGATTTAAGATAGGATGCATATTACAGTTTGCATGCTAAAAGCTACTTTTCAATTAATAGGTTAACAAGACTATTGAAGTATGAGAAAGATCGCAAAAAAAGAAGGCAATAAATACAAACAAATGTCTAAAATGACAATAAAAAATTCAACCAATGATAAAGTCTACAAGTCATGCATAAAGGTCCACAAGTCTATAAGTCGTACAAGACTTTCTTCACCTGCATCTTGATTTTGATCTGATCGCTTGGCTGTATACTTAAGCCCTTTCTCCTTAGCTATTTCAGAAGCTTTCTTTGATATTTCCAATTTACTAAAATTGAAATCTCAGAATAATGAAAAGACTTAATCTGAGGCCATGTTAAAGCCTTCAACAAAGCCATCAACAATAAGGTTTTTTGCCTTTTCCAATTCTTTTGATATCAGTTTCAACTTCCTGGTTATTTCTTCCAACTCTTTAACCTTATCCATAAGATAATCATTATTATCATTAATTCTCTGGCTATGATCTTTGCTATTAGCTTCTAAACTCTTGCACTTTGATTTATAAAAGGACAACTTCTTCTAAAGTTTTTTTGCCTCTTATTTTGCAACTTTTGCTTCTCTCTATCGATCATTTACAAGATGTTTATTCCATTTTGATAATTCATTTGATTGTGTAGTTAATTGGTCGTATTGCTTTTTGAAGTTCTCAAGTTGTCTTGAGAAGGTCGATAGTTGGTCTTCACAAGTAGGCTTTAAATCTTTATCATTGTTAGCCATCTACTATGATTTTCTTTGGCAAAATCTTCACTTTTATATTGATCATAGAATTTGTACAAATCTTAAACTCAATACTAAAGAATGGCCAATGAAGTGGCAAGGCAAAGTTGCTAACTAATCAAATTCACAGTAAAATTTATTGTGTTTTAAGTAGCCTTCTTAAGCATCTCTTTGTCTTTTTTGAAAAGAATTTGATTTCTATAGAGTGTGGTATAGTTGATGCCTTCATAAAATGAAGGATCAAGTTTCTTCTTTCTGGATGGATTTTTTGAAGGATGGATAAGTTGAATTAATTTCTTAATGGTTGATCAGGGTAGGGAGTAGCCATTAGAATCTCTCGAGCTAAGATAACATCATGCTTGTGAGATCATTTTCAGAAGACTTTATTTTTTTATTTTTTGTCATTGACCAATTGACACACTACTTGGAATTTTTTATGATGGTAGGTTGAGTAAACATTATCGACATAATCTCTTATTGGTATTGATAATTTGCTCTAAGTTATGCCTAGCTTGATCAATTGTTTGCTTTATTTTTTTAACCTCAGAATAAGGCAAACCTTGGATTTGTTTCTCAGATAGTTGTTGGTTCTTTGATTGAGCTTGCTTGAAAGTAGACTTTGATGATGTTGGCTAAGAAGTTTCAATTATCTTTAATGGTGTATTGGTAGGGTTAGTTGTTGCTGATCAAGCATTGAGCATGACATGAAGCTTGTTAACGTTTAACATGAGGTGACACTCTACAGTTGAAAGACAATACAATTAGTTATGATCGAACAAGTATATCAATAATCACAATAAATAAAGCAACACAAGTCAAAGTTTGAAAAACACTTAACATAGCCTTCATGTCCATAGGTAGAGTTTTTCCAAAGATTCAATGGTGAGATGACTACCCTTTGAATATTTCTCCTTCCCCATTTTCTTGGGGCAGAATTAGGCTTCGACTAAATGATAGGGAATAACAGTTCCCCACAGTCAGATAGCTAGAAGGAGAGCCATTTTGTGAAGATACTCTAAAAAGGATTATTTCCTTTAGTGAACATTGGAATGAGGATTGTTGAACATGATTCATCTAGTTCTCTATGTTAAATAAATCTAGGTTCCTTTCCATTTCGTAGAATAACTAAAAAAGTAGAAAAAGATAGTCACAGATGCCCTCAGATTTTTGGCTTTGTAAACGACCTCAAATAATTCTAAGAAAGCCTAAGTGTTTAACATCTATTGGGTTAGACAAACATTCATATATTTGAGGATGACTTGTTGAAAAGGGGAAAAAGGGGCAATTCCCTAACATTCTTAATGAAATAGGCGTAAAACATAAAAAAATCATTCTTAATCATGACAACTGATAGTATCCTCTTTATCCACAACTTTGAAGATTAAGTATAGATGTCCATCTTCCCTGTAATGGTCATTATGGAGTTTGAGCAAGGTTTTTGGATTGTGCCAGGGTTCTATAATTCTAACACTAGTAACTTTTAGATTTACCTAACCTAAATCATCTTCTTGGTTAAGATTTCTTTGGATTATGAGGTTAGATAAAGCAAAAGAACTAGCCATCATTCTTAATTTTCTAAAGAATAAAGCAAAGAAACAAAACAATCAAAATAGTGGAAAGATTGCTAGGAAAGTATCTTACAGAAGCAATTGAAGTTAAAGGAATGAGTGGAGAGCACTGGTGAAAGCATCTTGAGGAAGAAAGGAAACTTAAGTGCAAAAGATTTCTAGTATCTCTAGAAGGTGAAAAATTTTGATTAGAAAAGGATGATCCCTTTATAAGTTGAAAAGGTTTTAAATTAATGGATAGGATTAAAGAAATTCTACAGATCAGATCAATTTTCACAAAGATTGTGGCATTAATTGCTTTGGCCATTTCGCCAATAGGAGTAGGCTCGAGGTAACCATGATTATGAGTTGACATCCTAAGGGCAGCCATGTTAAAATTTAATAAAAAAACCAAATAAATATTTGATGAAATGTTGAGTGATAAATAAAAATACCAAAATTTGAAGATTTTCCTAAATGATCACTTAAATCTTTCGGAATTCATCATGGTTGAAGAATTGTATGCATATGATCCGTTAAATTTTTGATCATTTATGGAAAATGGATACTGCTGAAACATCATAAGTACACTCATACCCCTACCAAAAGCTTAACAGGGGTTAGTGATAAATATACAATCAATAGCCCAATTATAGCCAAATTATACATGCACAAGTGGTAATTCACATTGATGAAATGGTTAATTAAGAAGCTATTAGTCTATTGAACATTAAAAGACCCATTTATCCCCAATCATGTATAAATAAAAAGGTATGTGCTCAATTTCAAATTATTGAATATTTTATTCTTTCACTAGAATTCTCTCTATCTTAAACATTGGAGGGGCTTTAGCAGTCTTAGCTACATAAGCCTTTTTGTAGGTGACTTCCAGCCACCATCCACAATTCTCGAAAAAGAAGTATTCATCAATATAAAAAAAAATAAAAATAAAAATTGCAAGTTATACATTAGTAGATTATGTTTATAGAAGTTAAGCCATATTCTTCAAGTTATGTTTAACACTTGGCTGTTTAATTAATAGCAAAGATCTTACAATACCAATGACATTGAAGCTATTTTAGCTTCTGCACTTTGAAAGTTTTATAATATCAAATATCCACGATATTTTAGTATTTCATATTTTCCCAAAAATTAGGTTTTCAATGCTTCATATGTAAGCATCTATTCAAAGCAAAATATACTTCTAAAATTCTCAATAATTGCAATATAAAAAAATAGAATTCTTGATAATTTGTTATTGGTCCTTGTGTACATGCAAAAAAGGGCTACATAAAATGAATAATTTCTAAATTTTTTATCTGAATGAATAAGAAATACTTGTACACTCTAGCCATAATACATGTCCTTACTCCCATTCAATAAGAAGAAGTCAATTACAATTCTTAATGCATATGAGTCCCATAAAACTAACACATGGACAGCAAATCTAACAACTGGCTCTTTCTTATTGGGTGGGAGTAGGAACACATGTTATGGTTAGAGTATACAAGTATTTCTCCTGAATGAAAACCTTCAAATTACATTATACACCATCCAAAACCATAGGAAGAAAGAGGTAATAACACATTTTATGTGTGTATAAGTGGTGTAATGCTTCCCTCATTCTTCATCACTATATATTAATTAATGAAAAAGGTAACAAATCATGAGTACTACTTGTAAGCAATTTAGTAGGTAATACAAATACTTTTTTTCATTTTTAGAAGTTTTGCTCAATTTATCCTCTAACATACTTTACAAATTCAATAGGAAATTTTAACCTAAACAATGGTACATTAGCCAGATTTCACAAGATCAATCATTAGATTAAGGATAATGGAATCAATAATTGACTAACAATTTAAATAAAAAGTGCATACACATAAGAGAAACAAATCACAATTTTAACTGTTGACGACAAAATATGGTCCGTGTGAGGGGGACCAAACTTCAACCAACAAGGGGTTCTTCGGGATCCCTGACCTGTTTTAAGTTGACCCGCATGAAGAGGATGATTGACTGAGATTACAGAAGAAGAGGAGGATAGTAGAAGGAACACAAGATTTTTATGTGGTTCAGCCAAATCCAGGATTACTGGACCCTACGTCCATGGTTGAGTGTATTTTTATTATGATTGTCCATCCCTCTCCTTTTTCTCTTGCTAACAATATTATCCTATTTATAGAGGGTGGACGAGTTTTGATCATTTATTACAAGCTACAGTTGTGTCATATCAACAG
>JANHAO010030581.1:0-10111 GCA_026873985.1 Saraca asoca
ATTTGGAGGATTTTCCTGGTGTGAAGATCCACACACTTCCGCTGCAAAAGAGCTGGACTAAAGGTTAGTTAGCTCCACTTTCACCCTAGATTTTCTCTAAGAAATTTTGAGACCTCAAACTAGTGGATCCTTGGGTATTTTGGTCAGCCAAATGGGAGAAAATTTTTTAAGTTTCGGACCCTTTGCTACGCCCTTTGGTCGAACAACTCCCTTCACACTCCTTGAGGTTGCCTCCCCTACTGATTGAATCAGCTCCACACTCTAGGCTGGAGAGTCAGGCTTATCATCACCACTCCCTATTTGGTGACGTCGGCATTTATGAGCTACCATCTATATAAAAAAAAGAAACGATCAGTCATAAAAAGCAAACCATGCCTAAAAGCTAGGGCTAACAACTTCCTATACGATAAGTCAAACATGCCTTGAGTCACCAAATCTAAGACCCTGACTCCGGGGGATATAGGAGACTGTACCATTAGGCCGCTAAAACCTAGAAAACTCGTGAAGGGCTCAAGATGACAATTGAAAACCCTAGAGTCTACTGACAAATCAAATAGGAGAACCAGACTAGACAAAAGTAAATGCACAGGCAAACAACTTCATCCAACATTTAGAATCTTCAACTACAAGCAAGCAAGTCTCACACAGACCACAAAAACAACAACATCCAAAAACCACAAATCAAAGAAAGGAAAGTCACCATTTTAGCTTGATGAAAAGATCTAAGACGTACACAAAGTTGATTTCAGAAGACAAAACTTGAATCACGAGCTTGGTGAGTAGTAATAACAACAATAGCGGGCGGAGACAAATGGACACAGGCTTGATGGAGAAGATGAAGAAGAAAAGTCCAGGAGCTTTGAATTTTAAATGATAAATGAAATGGGGAAAAAATTCTCCTCAAGTTATATTACGCGAAGTGCCACCATTAAATTTGGGGACCTATCAAATACCCACAATCCAATGGTTCACCAAACATCAGCTGTGAGTTGTCGCCAACTTGGCAAAGACACTTACCAAGGCAGAAATGATTACATGGGACAGTGACAGAAACCTAAGAGTCACAAACAATGAGCAAAAGTATGTCAAGCAACCCTTGAGATCGCAGTCCGCAAGCAACGGACTACAGTTCCTGGTCCACTCTGCATCCAAGTTGTGCTAGTTGAGGTGCATCCATACGACCTATCTGGGTACCAAAATCTTGTGTGGACTAAGGCACATCCGTGTGACCTACCATAACGTCACATCCAAGTTATGCTAGCTGAGGCACATCTATGCAACCTACCTGGGTAACAAAATCTTATGCGAACTAAGGCGTATCCATGCGACCTACTAGAACTTTGCATCCAAGTTATGCTAGCTGAAGTGCATCAATGCGACCTACCTGGGCACCAAAATCTTGTGCAAACTAAGGCGCATTTGTGTGACCTATGGCCTATACCGCATCCAAGTTATGCTAGTTAAGGCCATTCATACGACTTACCTGGGTACCAAAATCTTATGCAGGCTAAGGTGTATCTGTGTGACCTACTTGGGCATTTAATCTTGTGCTAACTTAGGTACTCAGGCACTTCTATGCTCAAATTTGCTACCAGTAAAGGCACTCCAATGCTTGAGTTCACTGTTAATCAAGATGGGCTAATGCGACCGATTGGTTATCCAACATGACACATATCCTTTAAGTCATGATTTATTAGCTGAAGTCCATTCATATTAATTCAATTAATGTTATCCGAGGTCGATTAACCTAACAAATATTCATTTTATCTAATGCCTAACAAGTTATGGTTTGCAGGAATTCATTCATGATATCAGCTACGGCCTACTAAAAGACCAAAATGATATGCTTGGAAAAATAAAAATGTTATCCAAAGTTTCATTACAAAACCCCTTTCAACGAGATGAATTTATATAAAGATTCAAGGGTATAAATTAAAGCAAGCCTACAGTTGACTGAGGAAGAGCTGAATTCCAACTAGCCTACAGCTATAATACGTAGGAGGAACTGGCTTTTAAGAGCCAGATCCTACGAGTAGCGAGCAAGCCAAATTGCTCCAACTCTTCTTCGCCCTTCTCTTGAGCTCACAACTTCTCCCCTAACTTGAGTGCCCCTAAGATACTTGGAATGGAAGGATTAGCATTTAAGGCAAGCAAGGTGGCTACTCAAATCTCTTTTAATCCTTCTGAGTAAGGAGAACATCCTTCGGCTTTATCACCCTAAGATATTTGGAGACCTGGAGGCACCGTATGCCACCACGCAAGGAAACCAAAGAATAGGGGTGAAATAACTGCATTATTCAGCATAGATAGGAGGAAGCTACAGAGGGATGTAACAAAATTTCCCAGATCCTCAAAAAGGAATTGTCCATGAGGGCTCCCTATAACAAAACTTCCTAGAATCCTCAGAAAAAGATTGTTGCAGCAAGATATACACATCTTGTGGAACTCCACCAAAGATTTAGGCTATCAGAAACATTGGAGGCTTAACTAGGGCACCCATCAAGTCATTTTGTGGAGAAGGAAGAAAATTTTCACACTTTAAATAGACTAGTTCAGCCTCACTGAAGAATCCAGAAGCTATCTGGTTGTTTTTTATTGAACGGTCCAAAAGAAAATAAGGCTACCACACCAACGGCTATGAAACATGTACAATAAGAGGTATGACCTGGTGCAGATAAAGTAATAAGGCTGAAACCTAAGATGACAACACTGCAGGCCATAAGTGTAGACTTGTTTATTGCCTAATACGGTAGAATAGACATATTTACAATTTATGAAATTATATTTGTAACCCTCATCACCTCTATAAATAAGAAGAGAAATCATTGTAATGAGAAATAATGAAAAAATACATGCAGAAACTCTGCTAGAACAATAAGTGAACTCCTGTACTAATAACTCTACTAAAATACACCAAGAAACCACTTCCTGAAGGCAAACAAAACCACCGTGGATGTAGGGGTCACACTGACTTTTGCCAAATCATGATAAAAAGCTTCTTGTGTTCATTGTTCTTCCTCCTTTTCAAACTCTTCTCTGTTCACACTTGCTTCCTAACATTCTTTCCACTTGTAATTTGGGTTTTTATTGGACTTTTCCTGTTAACCTGTTTCTACCTCAACACATACTAGATAAATAAAATTATTCCATGGATGAAAAATGTAAATATTACAATTGTAATAAGCCTTACTAACTATTTAACTTAAATAAATAAAATTCTCATATAAATAAAAAATTCATCGAACATACCAAATAAATAAAATTCTACAATGAATAAAAAATTTTAATACTATAATTCTAATAAAACAAATAAAAGTCTTATTAACTATTTAAACTTGAATAAATAAAATTTTCATATGAATAAAACATTCATCATACATACTAATAAATAAAATTCTACCATAAATAAAATTTAAATACTACAATTATAATAAAACAAATATGACAAGTCTTACTAACTACTTGAACTTAATTAAATAAAATTCACATATGAATAAAAAATTTATCATACATACTAGATAAATAAAATTCTACCATGAATAAAAAAAATTTAAATACTAGAATTCTAATAAAACAAATAAGGCAAGCCTCACTAACTATTTAAACTTAAATAAGTAAAATTCTTATATGAATAAAAAATTCACTATATATACTAAATAAATAAAATTCTACCATGAATATAACATTTAAATACTACAATTCTAATAAAAACAAATAAAATAACCTTACTAGTTATTTAAACTTAAATAAATAAAATTTTCATATAAATAAAAAATTCATCATACACACTAGATAAATAAAATTCTTCTATAAATAAAAAATTTAAATACTACAATTTTAATAAAATAAATAAGACAAGCTTTACTAACTATTTAAACTTAAATAAATAAAATTCTCATATAAATAAATAAAATTCATCAAACATACTAAATAAATAAAATTCCACAATAAATAAAAATTTAAATATTATAATTCTAATAAAACAAATAATACAAGTCTTACTAACTATTTAAACTTAAATAAATAAAATTCTCATATGAATAAAAATTTCATCATGCGTTCTACCATAAATAAAATTTAAATACTACAATTCTAATAAAACAAATACAACAAGTCTTACTAACTATTTAAACTTAAATAAATAAAAGTATTATATGAATAAAAAATTTATCATACATACTAAATAAATAAAATTCTATCATAAATAAAGAATTTAAATATTACAGTTCTAATAAAATAAATAAAACATGGTTTATTAACTATTTGAACTTAAATAAATAAAATTCTTATGTGTATAAAAAAAATTCATCATACATAGTAAATAAATAAAATTCTATCAAATACAACAATTCTAATAAAACAAATAAGACAAACTTTATTAACTATTTAAATTTAAATAAATAAAATTCTTATATATATATATATATAAAATTCATCATACATATTAAATAAATAAAATTTTACCATAAATAACAAATTTAAGTACTATGATTCTAATAAAACAAATAAGATAAGCCTTACTATCTATTTAAACTTAAATAAATAAAAAAATAAAATTTTCATATGAATAAAAAATTCATCATACATACTTAATAAATAAAATTCTTCCTTGCAAAAAAAAAATTAAAAATTTCAATTCTAATAAAATAAATAAAACAAACCTTAAAAGTTAATTATTAACTATACCTATAAAAAATAATTTTCTCATAAATATTAAAAACTAACATAATAAATTTTAATATATAAAGTATTAATTAATCAACTAATTAATTATCTCAATTTTTTTACTTTACATTTATTTCAAATTCTTATTTTATTCTTCTAACATAATAATTTTAAAACTATAGTTACTAAAACCTTCAATCTTCACTACTTATGGGAGAAAAAATATATATAATAACATTACTATTATATCATTATTGTTACGACTGATTTAGATAACTCATTTCTCATATAAAAATATATATAGAATAAAATATAATAATTATTTAAATTAACGTTTCATTAATCATATAAGATAAAATTTAACTATAAAAATTATATTTAAATAATTTATAAACAAAAATAATAAAAAAAGAATATAGAAAATTATCATAAAGTTTTGTAGAAGAATGAAACAAAAGTAGATAGAAGAAAAGTTTTTAGAAATGATGTTTTAAAATGAGAAATATAAAGGATAAGATTTTCAGAAGAAGAGATCAAGAAAACAGCAATGGAGTTTCAAGAAATATAAAGAAATTGAGGATGCATAAAATTAAGATACGAAAGTAAAAATTTTGGAAAGAAAAAATCCGATGAAAAGACTTAAAAAGTAGTACAGGGGGAAAGAACACCGAGAAATACATTCAGAAGCACATTACACAGAAATAATTCCCTACTGCATCGCGAGGGTCAAAAAGCCCCCATCTTCACACTATTCCATTTTTCCTTTTTCTATTCTTTTTAACCCTAGTTTTTTTCTTCTTCTTGTAACTCCAGCGTGGGCATATAAAATGTTACGTATATGAAGGTATATATTTATAGATAAAAACCTAACAAAATTAAAGACTTCTTCGACATATGAATCCACAAAATAGATAATATAAATTAATGTTAATTTATTTATTTAATTCATTATAATTATAATTTAAAAATTAAGTGAAATTGTAAGGAATAATAATGTAATTTAACCTTAAGATACTAATTTATTATTTGTTACTTCTTTTAATTGCATTAGAACTCTGGTTTGTGTGTAAAAGATGTTTGAGGGTCATACGATGGTATAAAATAGGATACGTATAATATAATTTTTTATATTATGTAATATTTGTTATATCATTGTATAACATATAAAATTATGTTATATATTTTAGATTTCATAATAAAAAATAATATATATTATTAAACATTTAATTTAAATAAATTTATCTTATATAACGATGATGAGGTTTGGAGGAATGTGTTGACGGTGAATGCTAACAGCAAGCGAGGGGGGATTTGAAAAAGGTGTTGATAACAAATAATAATAATGAGTATTGACAATGATAAAGAGAAAGTAATGGTAAGTGAAATGATAATGATGAAGAGAAAATAATGATAGTAATGTTTAACTGATGGGATGGTATGATAGTGTAATGATAATAATAAATAATAATAATTATTGTAAAAATAGTTGTTAACAGTCGAATTATAAAAGTCGATGGTAATGACTGCCACATTAATTATGGTGATGATGATAACAGTAGTAACAACGATGATGATGGATGATAGAATTATTTTACTATTTTTTAATATAAATTTTATTTATTAAAAATTTGGTTGTTTAATTTATCATGTCTATTATTATGGTTTTTACTATGCAGAGCCTTTGATTTATATTTTATAGTGTTTTCTTTAGATCCTCCCCGAGGAGTCAATTTGTTATTGGAAATAAAAGGTCAATCCATGAAACTTCCTTCTCAAATGTATATAGTAAATTATCTAAATATAAAATAATATGGTGAAATAACCAGACTTTTTTTTCTAGATATATATTTTATTCATAAAAATATTAAAATATTATAATTTAATAAATTAGAATTTAAAATAAATTTTTTATTATTTTTTATCAAGGAGTCTTTGTCTTTTGTCCATTTTATTTAAATATTATTTTTTATATTAAACATAATAATGAATTGGAGTAATTATTATATATAAATTTTTGATGCAGTAAATATATAAAAAATTATAACTCCATTATAGTTGGATAAGTTTTTTCTTAAAAAAAATACATATTTATATAAAAAAAGTTACAACTATTTCATTAAAATTTGTAAAAAAAATAATAAAAGTTTTTATAACAATTATAGGTTCATTAAATATTTATTCTCCAATGGCATTTATCTATTCTCCAACAAGTTTCAATATACATAGTATTGCATGCATAGAGGTGTAAGCGTAATGGGTCATTAAATATTTATTTTTCATAATTTACAAATAAAAGGAAGTATGAATTAGTTAAAGCTATTGCTCTTTGTATTTGAGAGGGATCGAGCTAGCTTTGACGAACCGATCTCCCCCTTGAACGGAGGCTCATAGTAGATCCCAACTACTTTCACGACTCCATAAAATAATAGAAAAAAAATTATAGTTTATTCATTGCATGATATGTATTTACTTTATCAGCATCTAATTTAAAGTACAGAAATTGATACACATATATTTAATTATATTAACATTTTATTTATTTTAATTATTTTTCATTTGAAATAAAATAAGTGAAATTTACATTTTTATCATATGATCTTTATCTCTCAATAAAATTACAAAATCAAATAATTAAGATTGTGTGAATTATAAGTTTAGTAATCTATCTTTAAATTTTAACTTTAATCCAAAACACTAATTTATGGATTGACTAATTCCATCATAAAATTCTAATAATCATAACCTTATTCATTTTGTTTAATTTTAAAATTTAACGGAGAAAAAAGAAAAATCATTGCATATTTTATATAAACAAAAATATGAAAAAAAATAAATTATAAATAGATTAATTTTAATACTTAAACCACTGAAGTTTTACTGTTATCACAGAGTAAAAAATTTTCTAGCTAGAGGAGATTTTGTTTGATCTAACTTAATAATCTGATTTAATCTAATCAATTAATGTTGCAACGAAGTCTTAAATACAAAATTTTTTCTAGAAAAGTTGATATAGAAAATTTTGGACCTGTTTGAAAATTTGTTCTATTTTTCTATTTTTAAAAACTGTTTTTGAAAATAATTCAAATTTTTTTTCAAAAATAATTTTTAAAACAGGATTTTAGAAAAAAAATATTTTAAAACTGTTTTTAAACCAAACAATTTTTTTTGTTTTAAAAATAGGCTACTATTTTTAAAAATAAAAAACAGTTATCAAACAGGCCTTTGATTCCAAAGCAAGATTTCATGGCAACCAGGGTATACTGAGCCCAAAAAATCCTATTTTTAAAAATAAAAAACAGTTATCAAACAAGCCTTTGATTCCAAAGCAAGATTTCATGGCAACCAGGGTATACTGAGCCCAAAAAAAAAAAGAATAAGCCCATCTATTAATTTGTCCTAACCTAGGATTTTGTAACCCATTCTTGTTTTCTTTTGGGCCAATTCTCTTTGAAAAGGTTGAATTTGGATGTAATTGTGACCCAAAGAACTTTAGTATTCATATGGGCTGCATGCCATCAGTTTATATCAAATATTTATATTTTTATATTGGTTAGTGCTAGTATTTTAAAGCAACGCTACTCCCTCCTACTACTTCAATACCCCAGATATATATGTTGGCTAGTCATTGGGCTGCAACAACGAAGCTGCCGAAACGCACAGGAACAACTAGAGGAATGCTTGGATAATTACTAATTAATACAAATATAATATTTATATTGATTATTTAATTAAAATATAATCAATCATTGCTATAATTCAATATCAATTAATTTAAATATGTTCAATTGTATTTGTTCCTTAAAAAAAAAGCTTTGAAAAATTGATTTCATCAATTTTTTTTCTGATTCTTTAAATTATATTTGTTCCCTTAAAAAAAGCTTTAATAATTGATCTTGAATTTTTTTTTTAACAAAGATATATGTTAATTATACTTGAATTTAAACCAGATAAAGAAACAATCATTTTAATATGAAATTTTCTAATAACACTCATATACTTATCATTTTACATTAGAATATAATTAAACTAGCAATCCATTGAGTTGATGAGTTAGTTTAATTAGGATAATTTATTCCTTTGATGACTTATGTTTTGAAATTAAATAATGTATTGTATTTTTGAATTTTTTATTAAAAAAATAAAATATAGTCATCCAAAAAATAGATATAAGATATTATAGACCATCAACATAATTAACTATTTGATTATAATTTATCCATTATAATTAATCATCCTCGAGTGCACATCACTCCGATTGATTATTAACTTTTTATCCTTTTGGTTACCTCTTCCTTTTTGAAATTGTAAAACAAGAGAGATAATAATAATTGATTATAGTGATAAAGTTATTTAAGTGAGGGGCAATAATAATTCATTTTATACACATGAGGTATTTGACTGAGTTGATATTAAATTCTAATAATAATTGATTAAATACTAGTTAACTAATTAATAAAAACATTAGATTTGTAATTAACTAATTAATATAAATATTATATTTGTATTAATTAGTACTTGTCCATTAATGCTTCTAGCTACCCATTAATGCCTCCTCCTATATGTTTCATTTTGCACATTTATTATAACCCTGTACAGAGTATGTTTGGAACATGGAAGTAGTATGGCGTGGTACTCTTGTTCAATATTTTATAATATCTTTTTTTTTTTTTAAGGATTTTAGAAGAGAAAAGCCTGTTAGACAAATAGCATAAAAAAAACTAGAAAAAGGGATTTCTTGTGTGGATTATATTAAATGTACGACTAATTTATAGAATCATACCTTCATAAAATTTAAACATTTCCAAGAATATAATATTATTAGACTTGATTTAATTAAAAATATTTCTAAAATTTTTTAATATTATATTTTTATTAATTTGTATATCTTTTTAAATATTATTAAATTTTTAAAAATATTTTTATAAAAAATTAAGTGATCAACACTAAAAAATTAATCATGATATGTAATGATCAATAATAACAAATAATGACAAATAATAATCAATGACAATAAATAATAAATGATGAATATATTAAAATAAATAAAATAATTTTTTTATATAATTAAAATATTTTTATATCTTAAGAATATAAAAGATTAATATTATTAAGTCTTTTCACAGTTTTCCAATCATACAAAAAAGTGCATGAGACATAAGTATCATTTTCGAAAAATGAATCCCCACATTCAACAATCGAAAGAAAAATCATTCTTTACCCACAGGTTTTCTAGCCACTTGTACACACACAAGTGGGAGGAGCGCCACATGCTCCATGCGCATGTACAGGTGGGAGACTTTAGCCCCAAATTTTCTTAAATTAAAATTTTTACCCTTCAACCTTAAAATTTTTTGAAGGAAGTTTATATCTAATTTCTCAAAAATTAAAATATTTGTATAATTTTTTTTGATAAATTATAAGTTAACCTGAAAGAGATATATATAAT
>JANHAO010030582.1:0-10110 GCA_026873985.1 Saraca asoca
CCAAGACATTAAAAAGAGAAAAACTCCAAAAATAATATCAAATATCATTATACTAGTAAGAATATTTGCAGTGTAAATTTGTTTGTGATGCCATTGCTATGTTGCATGATTAAGATACATTTACATCAATTATAATGGTTTGTTCAAAAAATAAATAGGATAGACGGAGAAATTAAAGGATTACTCTTCTAAAAATAAATTAAAGACATGATAAAACAATTCTGTATATATTTTGATTCTCTTCATACTTCTTACCTCCAAATAAATCATAAGTCAATGGGATCAAATTCTAGATTGATCTTTTTACCGACACTGATTTGCAAATAACCACAAAAAAAAAAAAGTATACAATAAAATGCTTCATAATCCGCTCATCATGCACAAATATTTTTACTATACATTATAAATTGACGAGATTTAGAGTTATTAACCAAGCAATGCAATTGATAAGTCCATTGCATAATGGGATAGTAGTGACTTGTATAAAGGGAAAACATCGGCGATGACGGTTGGAGGTTATCAAATAACACTCTAATGCTTAAATTAGGAAAATATAGGATAAAGAATTTATAATATATGTCTTCAAGTTTTGGGAATATATAGTAAAATGATTTAAGGAATTAAATAAATTTGTATGGGTATTGGTTGTACAAAGAGATGACATGATAGGAGCTATTTGTGAATTCGACAATAATAATAATCCAAAAATGAGAGGTAATATTGTACAAATATTAGAGCATATCGGATTATCAATACGAAAGAGATAAGGTGAGGTGATTGTGTGAGTGGTGCATGTGAATATGATGACATGGTGAGGACAGTTGCCTGTAAGGAGGGATTTGAAGGTGCTATGTAATGGAGATTGATGAAATTAAGCGAAAAATAGGGTAACAAAAAGGTTAACGGAATTTTGGACAAAGTCAACCTTGAATCAGCACTGTAATTAGCCGTGGAAGAACTCTTAGTCCATTGAATTTGGCTTATCCATGTCATAATCATATAACAATCGTCTTCTTAATGACCTTGATTTTGTCCTTATTCTTTAATACATTATTGACTATTCTTGAACTTCACTAGATCATAATTAAGAAGAAGGTTCGGGTAGAAATATTTACAAAAACGAATTGAATTGTCTAAAATCAGTGGCACATTGCATCTAGAGCTATCTTTGTATGAATAGATTGTTAACAGGGGTGCTGATCGGTTTGTTAGAATCCGTTCCGAGATCCGATTTCATCTAACCGAATTAATTCATTACATGTCCGCTTGGAACCCTCTCCCCAAATCGAAGTTAATCACATTGAACAGTTTTAATTGATTAAGATTGATTGTTGTTTACTTAAAATCTTCAAAAAAAGTTTTATATAAAATAAGACTTAATTGAACCAAAAAAAATTGTTTAAAATTTGAAAAAGAAAAAAAAATAACCGACATCATTTTTATAAGGGAGTCCATCAGGATCAGGTTTATGCGGTTAAAGAATTCAATATCTAAATTAAACTAAAACCCCAAGAAATATGAAAAAAAAAAAAAAAATTACCCACACTCTCCTCTTTGAAAAATTAAACCACTAGTAACCAACCATATTTGATTACAATCCGTAAATTAGCGACAGATTACAATTTTTTTACTCAATCCTAGTTGTTAATGATATTTGTTTAAGTACTTGCAAATTTTGCATGTTTTCATGAAATCTTTTTCAAAAATTATAATATTGTAATAATATGTTATATGATTTCTAGGTAAAAAATTATAATTTAATAAAAAATTTATATGCAGCGGGTAAAAAAAAATTTATAATCTCTTCTATGCAAGTTATACTACAATTATTTTTTAAACATTATATCTTCTCATAAAGGAGTTGTAAAAAATATAAAAAAATTCAAAAAAATTATAAAAATATATTTTTATCAATATAAATTTTTTCAAACTGTGCAATCCTTTAATATTGGGCTAAGTCATTTTTTGAGGAAGGAATCATTAAAGTGCAAAAAGTAAGGACGACATGGTAATCGTTTGTCTTGTATTGACCGCTAGTGATTGTTATAAAGGAAGGATGCTTGATTTCTAGGCATAATAAAGCAACGATTTGATGTGTGAAAGCAATTTACATTTCCTGGATTCGTCAAGAGACATACAGTAAATTTAAAATTTCATAACATCTAAATAGTGGTCCAGACCGCACTTATCTCTGTAATAAATTCAATGTATTCTTTTGTGACCCTTTATATACCTTGATCTTATCCCAAATTTTTTAAGAAATTTTCAAGAGGGTAGACACGAAACATTCATTAAGAGGGATATGATGGTAACTGAGCATATAGGAGGACAATTAATTCAAAAGTTGTTTTGAAATTAACAAGACGTATTCAAAGTTGAGCCAACGTGCAAGCCTCTTGATTTCTCCAATAGGCTGCTTCCCTTCTTTCAAGATTAGCTTGCTTGCTAGCTGGGATAGGGTCTTCATCATGGTTTAATTAGTGGACCATGAGTAGTAATTATACTAATACAATTTGTGTAGGATGGGATTGTCTGCATGAACGTAATTACACTTAAATCTAGTCGATTATCTATTAACATAGAACACATAATAATTTGTGTGATTGTCATTCTAATATATGGTTAACAGCTTGGATTACAATTGCAATTAGGCAAGTGATCCATTTTCAATTAACAATCTTTATGGAATAATTTAGTGGCATGTGAGTTGCCTGATTAAAATAATTATTAGATTGTGAAGTTACCTTTAAACCCAACTTAATAATTCTTTTCATTCATTCCTTTTTGTTGTTTAAAGTAAATGCACAAGGATTAAGAAGGCTAATAACTAGCATTAGTTTTAGGAGAAAAGAATTGTATTTTACTAATTTATCTTTCATCAAAAGTCAATTGGGGTGTGACATAATCAAACATTTATTAAAATGGTAAGGATAAAATTAAAAAAAATGAATAAACACATTCTTGATTTTCTAAAATGATAGATAAAAAATAATTTTTTTTTCAAAGTGATAAAAAGAAATAGAGAGAATAGTTATTTGTATAATTTTTCAAAGAGCTCCTTGCCTTTGTTGGACTATTCAAAGGAAGCCTTGTGCTTTCTTGAGGATAGCATCTTAGTGTGGCCAATAGTGTCCCTAGGCTGGTTAGTGGAGGGAGAGTCACTAGCAATGTTCGTTGGATGTGCTGGCTCGAGCTGAGTGGTTGGTGGCATATTGGGCTTTTCCTTAGATAGGCCTGACCACAAATCTCAATCATGCACTTAGGATCCATTTTCGAGCATGTATTTCTATTACTTCACTATTTAACCAACAATTTAAAAACAAGAAAACAGACATAAATAAGTAAGATAGAACCAACAAATAAAGCCAAATTACAAACATACATACATAGGATAGATTGAATGTCAAATGACCTTAATGCCAACAGTCGGATGACAAGGTCTTGGTCGTCATCTAAGAAATCCTCAAAGAGTTGGCCGCGAGACTACTTTGTGAGTTTGGTTCACTTAGTTAGGCAAAGTCGCTCCCTGTTTTGGAAAAAAAATAGATGTAACCCTCGATCGATTGAAATTTATAGAATGCATGCTTTCAGGAACAAATATTAGTAAGCATATTTTATATGATAACCTGACTGGGGTGCTGAAGGAAATGCACCCATCCCCTAGCTTTCTACTATAAGTAGGTGAAGAAAAAAAAAGATAAACCCCACAATTGGGGTGAGGCAAATCTAGAGGCTCAACACTTCAAAGTAGAGAAGGAATGCCAAAGTGTTCTAAGTCAGCTGGGAAGGGTCATTGAGTTAATGAAAGTGAGAAGGACAATGGGATGAGTGTTATGCATAACATTTTCTATTTTTCCAATGATTTAATGAAAGTGGGAAGGAGAATGGGATAAGCGAGATGAAACTATCAAACATGCATGCTCTTGAGGAACAAGTCACCAAAATGACTTTGGGTTCTTATTAAAGAAAGACAAGTGAAGATGTTACCATGCATATAATAGACAGAGGAATATATGAATGGATAAATGGTCTCGATTTGCAGGTCTGGAAAGATAAGAATTAGCAATTTGAGAGATAGAAAAGTCATTGAGGGATGGTTAGAGTGGGAGTTTTGACAACAATACTCCAATGACGATGGATAAAAATGTTGAAAGAGCAAAAATAAAGTATAAACCTATATATATTTTTTTAAAATATACTTCATATTTTTGAAATTTTGTTAAGTGATTAATTCCTAAACTTTAAAAATGTTACAAAGTACATCCTTAAATTTTGGACAAGTTATAAATTATTTCTTTCAAATTTAAAGAAAAGTATAAAAACTCTAGTTGGCTAATAATTTTAACCTTAAATCAATAAATATGTTGCATACACATTATTATGGTATTACTTCTTCTCTTCTGAAGGCCAAAACAAACATCAATTAGAATGGTCTGTATAAAAAATAAATAGGATAGACAAAGAAATTAAATGATTAGTCTTCTAAAAATAAATTAAAGACATGATAAAACAATTTTATAGTTTCATTCTCTTCATTCTTCTTGTTTCCAAATAAATCACAACACAATTCGATTAAATACTAGATTGATCTTTTTACCGACATTAATATGCAAATAACCAAAAAAAAAATTGTGTGTAATAAAATGCTTGATAATTTGCCCATTATGCACAAACATTTTTCTATACATTTTGATGAGACTTATTAGCCAAACAATACAATTAATAAGTCAAGTGCCTACTGGAATGATACTGGTGATCTATACAAAGGGAAAATATTGATAACTGTAGTTAGAGATTACCGAAAGAAAATCCAATACTTAAGTTAATAGGATATAGGCAAAGACCTTATAATATATGTCTTAAGGTTTTAGAAACATATCTAAAGGTTTTATATAGTCATGCAGTCAAGGGTAAAATAATCCAAGGAATTGAATAAAGTTGCAAGACTAATGGTTGTATGAAGTGTTGACATCATAAGAGGTACATTACTATTTATATATTTGACAATGATAATGGTCAAGAATTGGAGATAATATTATATTGGTATCAGAGCATGCTAGATTATTGGTACGAAGGGAATAAGGTTAGGTGGTCATCTGAGTGATGCGTGTGAATGGAATGACATGATAAGGATGGTTACCTACAAGGAAGAGTTTTGAGATGGTATGTGATGGAGATTAGTGAAAAGAAAAAAAAAACAAGATGATGATGGGATTAGTGAAATTTTGAATAATATCATTAATAAATCAACATTGTAGCTAGCCATAGAATAACTCTTGTCCATTGAACTCCACTTATCCTTGTCATAATAATATAACAATGATCTTCTCAATTATCTTGTGTTGACGTGAGAATTTGGTCAACCAAAAGTTCAGTAACCCCAAACTACAATTTGAGAGTGAAAAGTCATAGGATAGAAAAAGAGAAAGGAAAAACAGGGAGAGACCAGAGTTTTTAATGTGGTTTGACCAAATTCCAATGCCTACATCGACAATTATCTTATTTCTTAGTATTTTTGTTGAGTATTTTGGTAGAGTAATAGTATATGTTTTTTCCTCCACTTTTTTACAATGATTTTATCCCCTTTTTATAGTAGTTGGGGTGTTACAACATAATTCCATAATGGAAATGAATCATCAATTGGTTATATAATGGTCAATAATGGGTTTCTATTAAATAGGCAATTGAAGGGAGTTCTCTAAATTGATGGCTGGGAAAGCATGCTTCGAGTTGCGGGCTAGACCTCTTCCTCAATAACTTGAAGTTGTTGCTTTGACCCTTATTGACTAACAATCCGAGTTTGCATTTGGCGACTTGGGGAATTGTTCTAGCAACCTTAATCATAATTGAGTCGAGCCCTTATCAATTGGGCTTGTCCATTGAGCTTTTATTAGCCTATTTGTATGGTTTCAAAATACTCATAACATTAGCCTATTAGCTCTCAGTGCGATCTGCAGACTGAGTGCTATAATTTACTAGTAAAAGCTATCAACCATGATCTTCCATGCCATCATTTTAAACTTTTTCCTTGTCATTTCATTTCCACCAAGCCATACCATCATCACCGTATTTAATGCACGTATTTTCCCATACCTGTTAATGTGACAATGACTGAGCCTTCCTATTCACTGGACCATTAGATCGAGGGTAGTTGATCAGCCTCTAAATCTAATGGTGAGGTTGATCGAGTTATATAAGGTAAGGAAAACCCTTCTTTCTGTCTGATTTATTACTTTTAAAAACTAGCACTTCTACTTCTTGCTTGTCTCTCAAGTTCACAAACAGTCACCATCGTTCCTTGTTTTTTTCTGCTTCTCCAAGTTTGCAATAGCAATCTTTAGATTCAGGCTACCAAAAATCGTTCTTGCTCATGATTTTTCTCAGAACTTACCTCATTCCATTGATGTAATAAGTTTTTTTAGCACACGTTTGACTTTTTGCCTTTTACGAATGTCTTGATCTATGGGTTTTTAATATCTTGTTGCTTGGTTCGGTAATGTATGCTTGTTAGTTGTTAGGGAACTTTTCTTGTTGGTTGGTTCTATTGTATGCTTATTTGCATACCTTTTATTGTTGGCATGCGATTTGTTTGATAAGATGCTTATAGGTTTTAGGGTCATAGATTGTCAAGTCTAGCTTTCTACTTGTTTCCTAGGTTTGGTGACCTGATTGGTTTATTGGTTAAGCCCCCCATGTTTTTAGTGGTTTAGGTCTTAGAGATGGTGATATGAGGCATGTATGATCTACTATATAGGAAATTCCCTGTCTAACAGATAGGAGCTTTTAGGTATGGTATGCTTGCAACAACCTGATTGTTCTTTCTTCTATGTAGATGTCTGTAGCTTATAGACACTATGGTCACCAGGTAGGGAGTGCTGACAATTCTGACTCTTCAACCCGGAGTGAGGAGCTAGTGCATACCATAAATGAAGTGGCCTTTGGGAGTGGTGAGGTCACTGAGAAGTTCATTACTCGTCTTGACCCCATTGATGGCCAACAAGTCGCTAGGAGTCAGAGATCTCCATATCACATAGTGTTTAATCACCACATTTCATCCATCAACCTTGAAGAGCTCAGAGGCATTGTTTAGACATACCGATTCCTTAAAGGTTGTCATATCATGGTGCCCTCATTTGATGACCACACAGCTTATCCTCCTCTAAGATTTGTTACCATCAACACCTATCATCTCAATGTTAGGCTTAGGTTCCCAGTTCATCCTTATATTGTAGATTTATTGAATAAATTGAAGCTTTTCCCTTTTCAACTCACACCAAATTCTTACTCCTAACTCACTTTCCTTGCACTCCTTTACCTTTGGAATAATCTCCTACCACCTTCTACAAGGGTTCTTTGCTATCTTTATAGTAATAAGGGCATAGGTCAACAGGATGGGCTTTACTATCTCTTAACTCAGAAGACTAAGCACAAGAAAATCTTGCCACAAGGTGATGCTAAGGGCAAGTCTAACATGGGAAACTATAAAACCCACTAGTTTTGTGTTTCTTGCCTATATCTGTGTCATCTTTACAACTTTGATTTTGTCCTTAGTCCTAGTAAGCTAGTTGAAGACATAAGAGCTTGCATGAATTCATATACTTATTTCATTATTGGTTTGACATTCTATTTCATTTTGCAGACAACGCTAGTAAAGAGAAATCAACATTAGGGGCTGAGGAGGTCGAAGTGCTGGGTCAATTTACTACTATGGATGACCTAAAAAATAACCTCAAATTTGATAAGGACCTTTTGTGTTCCCATTAACTAGCTCTGACCTAGAACGTTGAGCTCTTTGATAGCACCATAGACCTCAGAGCTTATGGAATTAAGGTAGTTGGCCTAGCAAACTTCCAGGAATATGAAGATATGGTGAGGTTGAATCTTTCCATGCCACCAGCCTCTACTTGGTTTATTGACCTTACTGCTACCGCGACCATATTGGCTTTTGCTGCTACTACAAGTCAATCTTCTTTGGTTATGGTAGTAGTGACTTATAAGTGTTGATTCCTATCTTGTAGCCTAAAGTGGTCAAGGCAGTTGAGACCCAATTCCTATCTGAGCCTCTTACTAAAAAGCAAAAATAGGACAAGGGGAAGAAAGTTACCACTATAGAATAAGTGGCACTTGAGGTCGAGACCGAAGAGCAACCTGACGGCCTTAGTCCAAAGACAGGGGAGTATTTCGACTTTGTCTAAGAGAATATAGACTATATCCTTGGGACCCGCACCAAGGCATTGGAGTTAGAGATGTTAGTGAGGGTTTGATGGGCTATATAGTTTTTCATGGTTTGCTAATAAGTTAAGTACTTTCATTTTAGTTCTTTTGCCTCTTTGTAAGCTAAGTCATCTATTTGATTTCTCAGAGCATGCTGGGGGTGATAAAGCTAAGGGATGAGCTCTTAGCTTGGGAGGAGGACAAAAAAAAAGCTTGAGGATGACCTGGCTGCCATAACAACAAAGGCGTTAGAGCTAAAAAAATAGAATGTAGTTACTTGAGGCCTAGCTAAGAGATGCCAAGGTCACTAAGAAGGAAGTTGAGGAATCTTTGTCTCACAAGGTGGCAAATCGTAAAGCCATCTTGTCCAGTCTTACTTTAGATCTCAATAAGGCAGTTGATATGTTATCAAAAGCAAAGGACAAGCTGAATGTGGTAGTTCAATGAGCTAAGGCTACTAAGAAGGATAATGAGATGACCATGAATGAGGTTGCTTTGGCAAAAGAGGAGACTGCTCAAGCTAAAGTAGAGACCACTGTACTGGTCACGAAAGTAGAAGAAGATACTACCATGGGCTTTGTACACCTTGTGGCAAGAGGACTTAAAGATGGACTTCTCTTTTTTTGGTGGTGATGTTTATGAGGCCATTAAGGGCTTTAAGGAGGCCATGAAGGCAACTTCTCCTAATAATGGTGCACAGTCCACAGGTGGAGTTTATCCTGCTTAGGGTATAATTCAAAGAGAAAGTAGCTCACAGGTCATAGAGACTATTAATGATCAAATAATGGATGACTTATTTGCCCCATATATAGACCCTCCAGCCTACCAAAGCATAGCTTCTAAGGGTCAAACTTCCCCCTAGGCCATGACTGTAGTAAGCTAATTTTGAATTTAACTTTGAACTTTCATATGTAAATTCACCTTGTTGAAGGAAGTCTTTAATGAACTTTTTATAATGTTCCTATTTTATTCTTCTTAGTTTCTATAGTTAAATGTTCAGTAGGTAACAGATGATACTTCAACTAGTAAACCATAGCTTAAGTATTAGTCAAGATGAATGCCCAGTAGGTCACAAATGATAACACTTAGGTGAACATGAATGCACCTCAGCTAGCAAATCATGACAATGTATATTTGTCAGGTTGAATGCCTAGATAGGTCACACCTTAGCTCGTAATGTTTGCCTAGGTAGGTCACATCTTAACTAGTAAACCATGACAATGTACATTTGTCAAGCATGGCAATGTATATTTGTCAGGTTGAATGCCTAGGTAAGTCACGCCTCATCTAGCAATGTTTGTCCAAGTAGGTCGCACCTTAGCTAGCAATGTTTGCTTGGGTACGTCACGTTTTAGCTAGCATACCATGACAATGTATATTCGTCAAGTATGACAATGTATATTTATTAGGTTGAATACCTAGGTAGGTCGTGCCTTAGCTAGCAATGTTCACCCAGGTAGGTCACGCCTTAACTAGCAATGTTTGCCCAGTAGGTCGCACGGATGTGCCTTAGCTAGCACGAGTCGACTTTATCAATATTGAGAATAGCTCTCTTCCTGTATAACACATTGCTAAAAATTTATCCAAAAATAAACACTGATATAAAATTTGAGGAAAAACATGGGTGCTTTTATTAATTTCTGAATAACATTACAGGATTAGAATATGATTCTCATTGTGGGTGCCTACTCTTGGTCAGGAGTCTGTTGGGGTTGCTAAGGTCAATGTTCTGTAGGTCGTACCATATAGTCTTTCAAGTGACCTCTCTTGATTAGATCCTCAATTGCATCTTTGAGTGCCCAATAATCCAAATGTTAACCCTAGCTATATCATTACTACTAGTTTTGAATGTTGAAAAACAACTGAAAAAGCAATAAAAAGTTTTCTTGAGCTAAC
>JANHAO010030583.1:0-10171 GCA_026873985.1 Saraca asoca
TTTATTTTTTTTGTTGATCTATTTGGTGCGCGCAAGTCTCTCTCTCTCTCTCTCTCTCTCTCTCTCTCTCTCTCTCTCTCTCTCTCTATATATATATATATATATATATATATACTAGCTTGTACTCTATTTGATGCACGAATTAAATTAATTTTATTTGATAATAATTTATATCTTTTTAAAAATATTTTTTAATATATTAATACTAAAATAAATTTATTTATATGTTATTTGAAAATTAAAATTAATTATTTTATACTAAAAAATTTAATTATTTAAATAATAAGAATTCATGTATTATTATGATTAATATATTAACTTTAAAAAATATATATTTTAAAAAAAAAATTATAAAATTTTAGAAATATTTTAAATTGGGATTGTAATACATACTTAAAAGTAATTAAAAATTTTAAAATATATATAAAATATTAATTTAGTATTTAATATTTTAAAATAATATAAAATTTTAAAAAATGACAATTTTTTAATAGATATTATTTTTAAATCATAATTATATATAAATATTTTATTACTGAATTTTGATTGAAAATCAAAAATAAATTTTATTTTGTGGAAGGAAGGAGAAGATGGAGATAAATGGAGATTCGATCCCAATTCTTCACACTGTATATCACACAGCCTAGGGACATATTGGATATGCCAGTTGAATTGGCCAATTGGCCTTCGATATTATATTTATTTCTTGACTAGTACCATTTTTGCAAATATAGATTTTCTTTTGTAACGTAGGAATATTTTCACTTCAAATTTACCCTAAACAATGAGGTTTCATCAAAATCAACCGAATATTTCATATTAAAATGACTCCATTTGGATCGAATCTTACATAACTCCATGACCAAAATGTGGCTACATGTATACAAAAACAATACGATGTTAGGAAAAAACAAAAGTACCACACATTTACAAATTTATTAATATAGCTAATGACAAATTGCATCCAACTTATATTAAGAAAATTGGATAAGTGAAGAATAAAATTAATATGTATAATTTAATAAGGAGCACATTCATATTAGCTTTATATACAATTGATGACCTAATGATTTAATCTAGTTAAAATATTATGAAAATTACAATTAGAAGATGGTAAATTTTTTAAATAGACAAGATGTTCAAACTTTGTTTTTTTCAATAAAAGAAAGGCCACTAGGAGACGCAAGCCCTCCTACTACTAGAAATCAAAGACAGAAGTTGGTCATATTAACCGCAGATTTTTTAACTCATTACATTAAAACTAAAACATCATCTTAATCTTAATCTCTTACCGGTGTATATTTCTTCTATTTATTTTTTATTTTTAATTGATTTTCAATAAATTCAATTTGATTCAATCAAATCTATTCATTCATTTACTTTTAAGCGTATTAATAAAATTAATGATATAAAAATCTAAATTTTAATTTAATGTCTTCTAATATTTATATAGCACCCTCCATAACTAAACCTATCATATGACTTCGTTACAAAAACAATGAATATAGATAACCATTTTAATTATATTATTTTTATCATTTAATATAATATCATTTTAATTTATATAAACACTTAATTCTTTTATAAGTTAAATTTAATATCCTACAAATATAAGGAGTATCATATCATATTTTAAACTTCTACCTAATAACTTTAATTAATATAGTGCAAAGCAGGTGAAAAAAGGAAATTAATTGGATAAAATTGAATCTATCAACAAATAAGTTAAAAAAAATTAAATCCTTAAGGAATCAAAATGGTGTTTTAGTCTTACATTAAATCAACAGTTAATTCTAAATTTTTATTAATAATTTAAAATTAATTGATTTAATATTTAAAATTTTTAAATAGTTTATTACAATACATTAAATGTATGCAATTTCCTTTTTTTCATATTCACACCCCCACCAAAGATTTTGTTCGGCCACAGATTCATGGCACTGCCGTGCCCTTCTGTAATCTGTGGGACAATCCATCACCAACTGCACTTGGCCCAATAAAAATGCCGACTGTAGGCCCAAAAACTGGAGAAAGCTCCTCACTCGTTTTATAATTGCATAATTTTTGTACAAGTAACGTCATTGGGATTTTTCATTTAACAAAACTAAAATATCAATTGTGGTTGATCAAAATTCTCTAACATAGTAATAGTAATGTAATTAAATATCATATTTTGAGTTGGTTCGGTTATTATCACTTTTCTTATAAAATCAATGATATGAGACCTTCCAATCTTTTTTATTCATTTGTGCAAGAGATTGCATTATAAATTTATACTTCGAATTAATATATAAGTGAAATAATTATATTTGTGTAAAGAAATATTATATTTTTTTAATTTGATAAATTTATTATATTAATATTTTAAATTATTTAAATTTATTATTTAAATTTTTTTATTTTTTTTAAATATTTTCTTAGTATATTAATACTCAAATAAATTTAGTTATAAATTATTTTATTTGAAAATTTTAAATTATCTATTTTATCCCGTAAAATTTAATTATTTGATTAACAAGAGTTTATATATTATTATAACTAATATATTATCTTTAAAAAATATATATTATAAATATTTTTTTAAAATTTTAAAAATATTTTAAATTAAAATTATGATAATTACTCAAAAGTGATAAAAAATTTAAAATAAAAAATTAGAAAATATCAAATTTGATATTTAATATTTAAAAATAATATAAAAATTTAAAAAGTGAAAATTTTTATATGAATATTACCTGTCAAATCATAATTGAATATTGTTAATAATGTATTGATAAGTATTTTATTTTTATATAAATATGATTATTTATTGTATATAAATTATTTAATATAAATAAAAATAATTTAAATAAAATCTATTAATGAATTTAGGTTAAAAATTAGGTGTAGATAATTTTATTAAATAATTTTTTAAAGATAGATAATTTCTATAAAGAAAAATGATATATAGCATTTGTCAAAATAATTTTATAATTTAAAAATTAGAGCATATATTATTAAAATCATTTAAATTTTTGATTATGTAAGTCATTAAAATATTAAAATATTTTTAAATTTTATTTTTAATATTAATATTTAAATATAATATCATCATATTATAAGTTAAAAATCAATTTATTAATATTAAAATATCAAAATCTCATTATCTAAATAAATAAATAATTCAAATATTAAAAATTTGAAATGAAAATACTATTTAATAATTTAAAAAAATTAAAAAATTAATTATTTAATAATAATAAAATTAAATTATAAATCAGTTGTAGATAATTTAATTAAATAATTATTATTAAAATAGATAAATATATAAGTTCTATTTATAATTTAAATTAGAATTGAAAAAAAAGAAAAAATTTTCTCACTTGCTCTCTTGTGACAAATGGAACCTAATTGCTACATGATAACATTTGAGTGAGAATGAATGTTATCACTTTTATATTATTAAGAATATATATATACACACACATACTATTGATATTTTAGTAAATGATAAGTTATCTTCTTAAATTTTAAAAATTTATAAATTACACTTTTAAACTTTAAACAAGTTGTAAATTATTCTATTAAAATTTAAAAATAAAACTATGAAAATATTAATTGACTTTCAATTTTAGTCTTAAATTAATAAATATGTTTCATATACATTGTTAAGATTATATTTATTTTTCTATAAGATATAAAATTCATACTAAATATATTATTAGTTCGAACTATTCTATTTATATTTAGGTCATAAAATGTAGATTTTAATGATAGAATATGATATTTAATTTGAATTTTATATCTTATATATAAACAAGTCTTTTAATAAAGTATATGTAACATATTTATTAATTTATAGCTAAAATTAATAAAAAATTAATAATTTTTTTAAAATTTTAAGACAAAAATTTATAATTCAATAAAAGTTTAAGGAAGTAAAATATATTTTTTTAATGTTCTCACACACAAGCATCTTTATTTTACGATCTGATTCTCGTGTGTGTCCTCGTGCATAAAAAAAAATTAATAATAAAAAAATTAACAACACGAGAGAATTGTAAAACAGACATGTCATGTTCGTTGATCCAATTGTAAAATAAGAAAATGCAAAGAAACCAACCCAAAAATAATTAAAGCCAATACTTAAGAGAGTGACTGAACGAGGGTGGAGTAAGAAAAAGAATAATTCCATCGTATCCAAATACCCAATACACAAGTTCTTTCTTTGGATTGAAATGTTATCTAAATTGATGCACAAATGAGGATGATAGAAATATGTAAATCTAATGCCTTTTTTTTTAAAATTTATCAAATAAATTATATTCAAATTAGATCTATTATTTAATAATTTAGGTCCGGATCTAATCATTAAATATTTAATAGATTTAAAATTTTTTTTAAATATTACATTAAATTTATTAAAATAATATATTTTATAACAAATTAATTATTATCTATAAAAAAAATTATTTTATATTTTTTTTAATTAAAAAATTTATAATTATATTTTTCTAATTTCAAACGGATCTTCATTAAATCTTTAAATCAAATTTTATTGGATTTGAATCACTAACAGATTTAAATTGACAAGTCTTAATCAAGTCTGGTTCAAATCGAATTAGGTACAGATCAAATTTATTCCAAATATGACCAATTGTCATTCCTATACATAATTAATTTACATAATAATAATAACATGATATTTTTATTTTATTCTGATGTTTTATTTTATTTACATATTTAATAATAATTTAAAATAAATTTTTATAATAGATTATCTATATCATGTCAACCTCATGAATTGTAACTCATTTATATAATCTGTTGTACCAAACCATATAACCAGTAATCTAAGTGAATAGAGCAAAAGACAAAGGTGTATAAATAAATATATGCGCTAAAAATATTTTTCTGCACCTTACCTCTAATATAACTAAAGCTTAAATAATAATTTATACCACTAAATAGAGGCAATAAACTCATGGCTTTTTTAGACGGAAGTCAAATATTTTAAAACTGCTTGTGTAATAATTCATACTTTGGAAACTTTAAAAATTTGAATACTAGAAGGAACTAGTTGTTTATTGTCACCTCATTTTATCTAATTCACACACACACACACACACACACACACACACACACACACACAAATATATATATATAAAAGGAGAAAAGCTTGTGATATGAATTAATTTTGTATCTTATCTATCCATTTGAGTAATAGTTTTAAATTAGCAAGGTGTTTCCCCTTTACGTAATTTTCTGATATATTTATTTAAGTCCATAGTTCGTAATTTTCAATTAAACTTAAAAGAAATTGGATCAAATTACATATTTTTGTAGGTTTAGTGGAAAAATTCTCTAACTAACGTACAAGTTTATTGGCAGAATTCAGGATCTATTTCTATTTTAGTAATTTGTGTGTGTGTATGTGTGTATATATATATATATATATATATTTTACCGTAATTATTTAACTCAAACTTTATAAACATACATAAGGCTCGTTTGGACTTTTTGTAAAATAAAATATTTTTATATATTTGAATGAACTTAAAAAAAAAAAAGATAAAAAAGCTAAAATTTAACTTTTTTTTAAGTTCTAGTTTGGCTGCTTTAAAAAAAAATAACTAAAAATATTACAAAAAAATATTACATAAAAAGTACATTTTTTTAAGCCTAAACAAATGGGCCCATAATTAAGAATAATGGTAATGATTTTGTTTTTAAATGATTCCTAGGTGACATCGGTGGAGCATCATTAGTGGCATCTTCTTTGTGCTTAATTCTTAAATGTTAATAGTTAGATTTGATTAATGAGACTTTTTTACTATTATGTTTATCATAAATTTTTAATTTTAATTTTAATTTTTGAATTGTGAGTTGCTTCATTATTTTCCCTTATTCTTTTTGTTTATGAATTTTTTACATTTACAGAAAATAAAATAAGTAAATTTTAATTAATTTCTTAAAATCAATTCCTTGCTTTACAAATAAACTGTATATAACATGTATTATTCTAATAACAGTGCACAATCAACAATTGAAATTAGGAAAAAATTTCATATAGACTTTGGTAATAATAATTTAATCAATTAATAAAATACAAAAAATAGATGGAACACCCGGGTGCTTTGCTTTTTTCAATGTTTTTCTTTTGCACTTTGCCATTTTAATGTGTTTATTATAGCAATTGGGTTTAGAATATATACAGATTTCAAGAAAAGTTTTCAAATATATGGGGAGAATAAAAATATTTGGCCTCATTTACTTTTTATTGACCCATAAATGCATTAAAAAAAAGTTTGGGACAGAAATAAAATTAGAACAAATATAAATCTACTTTAAAAGGTTTAAAAGAAATTATTAATCTGAAAATATCTTTCATATAAATAATGTGTCATTTTTTATAGGCCTGTTAGTCAAGATATCAATATCCAAACTTTTATTCTGAATATATAAGAACTATCCTTGGGAAAAAATAGATAATGAAAATGTTTGTTTTATTTTCATAAAAAAAATTCAGAGTGACAAAATTTTTTGACTAAAAATAATACGGTTAAGCCCTCCCTAAATAATTCAATCCAGCTTATATATGTCACATCTTAATCATATAGAAATTTTAATCTTCTTAAATCCTTCTTGTATAATTTGGAATTGTTAAAAATAGAAAAGATGATAGACTCAAATAATTAAAATATTGCATTGTGTTTTAACCGTATAGGTAAGGGAGGTACATAATTTTCTATATAACGTTAGCAAACTAACGTTATGTAAGCAATTTCTTATTGTTGATATATTTAATAATATAATGATATTTGATATTATTTTAAATTTTTTTAATAATTATAATTAGAACTTTTAACATTACGTTTTTACTTAATTAATTGGTAAGTCTTGATATGGTCCACCTGGTGACCTCGATCCCTGCTAGAGAGTTGCTTGCATAATTTCATCTGAGTATAATCCATGACTGTTGAAATCGGGTTATAAGGCCAACTAAAACCATCCTCTTGTTCTTTTAAGTTCTGCCATCGCCAAAGCATTCAACAAGTAATCATAAATACCGAAGGCTGGTTGTACCTCTTTGGCTCTTTCCTCCATCAAATTTCTTGAAATCCATACCTCCAATGTCTCCGATTCAATGGAAACCATTTCACAAGGATTGAACATTTTTTTTGGGGACTGCTTTAGCTACATTAGAGTCCCTTGGTACATGAATGATTATTTCTTTCTCACCTTTGATAAATTTGATATTCACATGACCCAAAATAATCAATTGATTAGGAAAAGGTTGACCGACCCATAATATATCAATGTTAATTTAATAAGATTAATAGTGTATCTATTCAATACAAATTGATTGATTGATATGAGTGATCTATAATTAAAATTATCCTTCTCATTTCAATTTTAATATCGTTTTTTTATATAAATAAAGATATATATCTTCTAAAAATCTTCATTTTTATGCTAAGTTTATATCCTCTCTTATGAAATTATTAATTTGATTATGAAAGTAACTTTCAAAACTCTAACTTCTTGTCTTCTCATCTTGTAGGTTTGAAGTAGACCATACTAGGCTTACACCATTAATGCAGTCATTTTTTGACTTAGGTGGGATGAGATATTAAATTATTGACTAATTTGGGATTGGATAGAAACAATTTCTGTAGATGAGGTTAAAAATGAAAAAATATTGCTCTGTGCAACGTTATAGTGGTGGCTAGCTAGGAAACGTTGCCCACAGCAATGCCACCTACAAAAGAGAAGTTAACGACAGCAACGCTGCCTTGGCAGTTGCTGGTCGTAGCCTTTCCCCTCCCTCTTGTGTTGTTTTTGTGCGCTTCTGTAAACTGCATGGTTATTGCATGCTTTTGCTACATGCTTTGCATGTTTTTGTTTTTGTTGCAGTTAATACTATTGCACAATAACAACTTATGCACAATAGACTGAGCATGCATCACACTACATCCTCCGTGAGCATGTCTTTGCTCCTTCTTCATTTTCAGTTGTGCATTCCCTTCTTAAATAGCGAGACTCATTTGCATTTCATTCTTGTGCATCTTCTTCTTCTGTATTTGTTCCATTTTCTTCTTCTACATTTGTTTCAATTGCAAATTGAAGCTTGCTCCTTCTTCATTTCTTGTTTTAACAAAATTCTGAGGTAAATTTTTATACTATTATTTATTATTATTTATTTTTTAAGATTTAGTTGAATCTATTTATTTGTAATTAAGTTTCATTTTGTATGATTACTAAAATATTGATTTAAATAATTATTATGCATTACTCTATGTAAATTTTTTTTATGAGAAATTAAGTATCTATTTTAGTTGAGTAGTGAATAACCTTTACACTAAAAATTATTATGTTACCCACTGATATTTATGAGAAAATTAATTTTCTAAGGTGTAGTTTGTTACTAGCCCATATTTAAATTAGATTTCTAGTATTTAAATTTCTTATTCATGGTAGAATTTTATGTATGTAGTATGTATTATGATTTTTTTTTTCAGACAACAATTATGTTATTTATTCTATTTCAAGTAGCTAGTAAGGCTTACGTTAATATTTGTTTGATTAAAATTAAAATTTTATGAAGTAAAAAATAGAAATTTTAATTGTAGATAATGTAAACAATTAAATAAATTACTTAATTGATTTTGTAACATGTGATATGATTGAAGTTATTGTTTTGCTCTTAAAATATTTGTTACCTTAATTTGTAATTGTAATCAATTATTCATTGTCATTTTTAATTTTATTTTGTTACAGATAATTTTAGAACCATACAAATAGGCTGGCAAAAGTCTAATAGACAAGCCCAGCAAATAAGGACTCAGCTTAAACAAGCATTGAAATTGTTGGAACAAGGCACGAGCTCGCCAAGAGAAGAACTTAGGTCACTAATAACCTGAGGAGAAGCTCCAACTTGTTGAAAATGAGCTCCAGCTCACAAAACAAAACAGGCCACCTCAATTATCTTCTAGGAAGCTCATTGTGGTTAAACCCAAGAATGGGACTAATTTGCATGGCCAACTTGCAGACATCAACTAGTAAGAATCAACTTACAATTAATTTATTATTTTTCCTTTTCTAGAACATGTTAAGATTGTACACCCCAGCAATTATAAATAAGAGTTAAGATTATTGTAGAGGAGAGGATCCTCAGAGAGCCAATTTTAGGCCCAAAGAGAATCCACTGTAAAAATATTTTACTCAGCAGAAAGGCTGAAAAATAATATTATCATGGACGTACGGGTTAACAACTAACTTTAGCTTAAACACATTAAAAATTCACAATGCTTTCCTTCTTCTTCCTCTCCCCCACTATCTCTCTTTCATTATTTACATTTACCATATTACAGTTTAAGGGTTTACTGAACTTTACTGGTTGACCGCATTTCGCTGTCGACATTTTAGTGCTAGAAAGAGGGCCCTAAATTGTATTTTAGTTGATTTTCCATTCAACTACGATGAGTAAAGGAAGAACCACTAGAAGTTTAAATGCTCCGATTGACCAACTAGACAGTCAAATAGAATAGCAGAGGGAACTAACACTTCCTACGATAGGCATATCCACTATTCCTATTACAAGTATTGCCATCGGCTTGCCCCCTTGGCCCATCGCTAGCCTATTATTATTATTCCTAAAACTAATAAAGTGCAAACATGGCATCAACTTTAGGAGGCACTTGAGAACTCGGTGAAATAACTGGCTGAGGTGGTTAAAGTGCTGATGCAAGCATAAACCCTGGGCGTGCAAAAGTAGGTTGAGGTTATTGCACCCAAAGGAGACCTACAACATGCTAATTCAATTTGCCCCTCCAACTCACAGACAAAATCAGAGAATGGCCAAGCTCACAAGCATCTTAATAATCAACGACATGAGGGCTCACGTCAAGGGGAAAGCTCGAATAGGACCAACCGGGGATATACCTCAAATCACCATTCCCACGACCAGGGAGGTGAAAGGAGCCAACAGCCTTCCAGCCATCGATTTGAAACCAGGAACAAGGTAGTAAAACAGCTCCTTCAGAGGTAAAACAATTAGAAGAACGTCCCCAAACTCAAGATGGTTGATATCATTTTAAGGAGAGGTGTTGTTTGATTGAGTTTTGTTTTGTTAGTTTTATCACTCAAATTACGCAAGTGCACGCAGTCAAATGTGTAATATAGAGTGAGT
>JANHAO010030584.1:0-10116 GCA_026873985.1 Saraca asoca
AGTGGTGATCATATGACTAATCCTTTGACTTGAGATTAAGGGATATCTTTTGCATGGAAGGTTATACTTTGACCAAGTCAAAAGTGACTCTATTCGTGAGAAACAATAAAGACTTAAGTTGAGTATTTCTAAAAATGCAGTTAGATATTACCTAATCAAGAGAGGATTCATTACCACTCTTTAGAGTGATATCCGAGGCCGCTCAATGAATTAGTTTGGATAATTAAATCCTTGCACAAGGTTGAATCGAGACTCAAATTAGATTTGAGTGCTCGGATTCATTTGAGTCAAATAATTCACAGAGTTAAGAAATCATGATTAGTTATAAAGGTTGACGTTTATCCATACCTTTGACTAATCCAGATATACGTAATGAAAGGATTCAATCATGCATTGAGATCATCCACAGATAGGCTTGTCACCATTAATGACCCCCGTCGAAATTTGGGTAGCTATAATGCCTTGCTAGAGTCCACTTATAACTTAAAGTCCACAAGTAATTAATTTAGAGAAATTAATTATTACTTAAAATTAATTATATTAATTTTGTATGCCTTTAAATGATTTGAAGGGTATTTTAGACTTTTGTCAATATTTCGGGGGCCTACTGGGTCACACGCAGAATGAAAAATGAGTTATGGCTATAATTTGGATATATTAGACATCCAGGGAGCAAACTGTAATTTACTGAAATTGCAAGGACCAAACTGCAATTTGTTGAAATTGCAATGACTGGTTTATTGAAGCAAAATGACATGTCATTTTGGCTTCAGGCTGCTAGCCAAACAACATGTCGTTCAGCTTGCCCTTTTCCTACGTTACGGCTGCATTTTGAAAAAAGGTGAGAAGGAAAGGGAAAAAATTGAGAAACACCCGAACTCTACTAGGGTTTCCTTCCTTGGTCCGATTTCAGCTTTTGAAGTTAGAAATCTTGATCTTCTTCTCCAGGCTAGCACATGGGTGAGGATTTGAGGCCATTGCAAGTGGTTTTTTGGTGTGAGCAACTGGTAGAAGTCGGGACGAGTGGATCGAGGTTCGGTGATGAGATTCCGGCCATCACCTGCAGAAAGCTTGGCCAAAGGTTGGTTAAGCCCACAACTTTGTATTTGTATTGTAAGTAACACTTAATTCCAACGAAATCTAGGGTTTTGCTTGGTTTGGTTTTCCAAAAAAAAATTCAATTGTTGATTTTAGGATTGAGCAATTTCATCATCACAATCCTCATTGTCCTCTACATGGTCATTCTTAGTGACTTGCATAGCGTTGAAGGCTATTTTTTAGGGGCATTTTGCCACTCTATATGGGCCATTACACAAGAAGCATGTTAGGGGTCTCCTTCCCCCCTGTTAACAACATTACAAGGACGAAGCTGAGCTCATCTTGTTGGATCCTCTTTTCTTGTTATCCCCTCCCCTACTTTTGCCCTTGCTGGGCTTGTTTGATTATCCCCTGTTTCTACTAGAAGGAGACCCGTTATTTCCCTGGGGTTTTTTGCTAGGGTTATTAGCGTGGTAATCGGTCTAACATTTTAAAACATCAAAGGCAATAGGCAATTCCTACACTCGCTGTCTCTGGAATTCAATCCTTACCTAGGTTTTTAGGCTTTCAAGAAAATAGAACATCTTATCTTTCTCAAACATGTCTCGAATATCCAACATCAATGTTGAAAACTTCTTCACACATTCTCAAAGAGCACCAATCTGTTTCAAATCCCAAAGATGGCGTCTGGCCATATACTCCACATTTTCTAGGAAGAATTGTGGCTTTAACTCTCTTTTCAGATCCTCTTAAGAGTTTATGATGTGCTGACCCTCTAGAATTTCTCCATACTTTGTCCTCGACCAAAGCTTAGTATTGCCAACGAGGTACATGGTTACTATTGTCATTATAGCTGATTCAGAATCTGGCCTTATTGCCTGAAAGTATTGTTCCATATCAAAAAGAAAATTCTCCAACTCCTTGGCATCTTGCGCATCACCATAGAAGCGAGCCTCGGGCACTTTCATGCATTGGTATTTTGACCCTCCATGATTGGGGCCTTAGTTTCCAATAGCTCATGTGAAAACTCTTAGCTAGGCCTTCACATCTACTAGCTCAACCCTTAGATCTTGAATCGTGTCCCCCAAGTTACCTTCAGTATTGGCACTTGAAGATCCTTTATCCAATCTCAGGTAAGATTCTATTATGGCTACTCGACTAATAACCGATTCCCACTCCCAAGCCTTATTACAAGCTTAGGGATATTGTTATGTTGCATGTCTTTGACAACTTTGTATAACTCTTTCATTTGCCCCAACCTGCTATCGAGCTCAGTAATATGTGCGGTGTTCAACATGATTGTAGTGTCTTTAACTTTAGAAGTAAATTAAAGTAAAACTAAAGTGAGTTGAAACCACACTTTGACACCAATTGTCACAAGCTGACAAGTTCACAAGCTAGACCATGCAATACTTGCTATCTACCACTTGAAAGCAAGCTAATCAATGGTTAGTCTTATGATAACAAGGGACAAAAATATCAAGCCACAAAGCATTAAAGCGCATAGAAGAAGATACACGTAGAGGTAAAGATAACACATTGTATAGCATAAAGTAAGCTAAAACAAGCACAACAAGGCACCCACAGATATAACACATGCAATGTAGGAAAATATGGGTAAAATCGGATAAAATATGAGACAATGCAAATTGAAGAGGGACTACTTCTTTGATTCATATTAAGCCTCATTACATAGCTTGGAGTATGTACGGGAGACACTAAGTCACACACTCCGACCCCTAGACTAGTGCCACAACTCCCTACCATGGGTCACCAAGCGCTTTCTCTCAAAGAGCATTTTCAACTAAAAGCCTAATGGCAATACTAGACATACTTTTTGTGAGTTGACATAGGGCCTTTTCTCTTAACTCAAAAAGGGTTTTGTACCTTATTTTACATTGACAGAAAGCTAAAAATCCAAGGATTACAACCATGTACTTATTTACTAGCACTGGATAAGTTACCTTGCTTGAAATTACAAAAATAGCCCCTAAATAGGAAAAAATTGGAAAAATAGTACACAAGTTGCAATGCCTCCAAATTTGCACTAAAAGACCTCCATACTATGCTTGATTTATCCACTAAATTTTGTGTTGAACTGGTGCACAAAGCCAACTTATGACACTAAGTCATGCCTATCAATTTCCTTTTTTCATTCTTGAGTAATATTTTCAAGTCGATATCTATCAACACCCTTTTTGCTCTTTTCTTTATTCATTCAACACTTTAACCTCCAAGTCCACACTCTAATGCCTATCCCTCTAAATTTCCCACTCATCTCACCCACTTCATTGTTTGATTCACTCATGTTGTCATCTTATTTTAATTCTCTTCCCAAGCTTATCATCTCTATGCATCATAACCACTCATTTCTTAATCTCACTCCCCCAATCAAGTCCTAAGTTCAAATGCAACTAACCCATTATGAATAAACCAAAACCCTAGTTTAGAAGGGTGATACAAGTACTCACCTAATGTTCTATATGTCCTATCCTTTGAGACCCTTAAAGCTCTATGACAATCTAAGCATGCTTCGTTGATCTCCAAGTCTCCAGTAAACTCTTTGAGATCCCAAAAACTTCTTTGAAACATTTAAATTTATTATCAAATGGCCCTAATTAAGTAAATCCCAAAACCCTTAACTATATTAAGAGAAAGTGGGGAAAATTAACTTAAAGCATTAATGCAAGTAAGAGTTTGAAGGAGAAGTTGTAGATCTATTAATTATATCAAAAATACCTTTGAATCTCTCAAGCTTGCTAGCTTAGCTTTTCAACTATTTTTTTTCTTTTTTGGGCTTCTTGCTCCCAAGCTCATCATCACACTTTCTTCGCGTATTTTTCTCAAAACTACCTCTATTGGGCCATGGATATAACCCATTCTTTCCCCCCTCTCTCCTTCTCCTTTTTTCTCTTCTCTCCCTCGTCCCTCTTGCTTTTGCTTTTACTCAAAACTTTCAAGTTTAAATATCTCTATTTTTTTGGTGGACTGAAGACTTGGCCCCAATTGACCTAAGGTCTGCATTTTGTTTCACATGGCCACCAAATTTTGTAGGCAGGTTCCACACAACATTCCCGACATGTACCAAATAGTGGTGGTGGTAGGAACCAATGGTTAGTGGGAACATTAACTGAAAAAACAAAAAAATATATCATATTATTATGATTAATATATTGAATTATAATATGTCATATTGTATCCATTGCAATTTTAAAAGAAAATATATTTATATTTATATTTTATAATTATCTTTGAAGTAATTTTATATTTTGAAATTATTGTATTCATTATCAACTATGTTAAATATATATTTGTCAATGCATGTAATTCAAAAGTTGACATTCATCCATGCATACCCCAGTTGATTACCTAATTAAATCTTTACAATCTTTATTGCAGAAAATACTCTTTTCATTGATATTGCAGCCACTGGTGAAATTAATTTTTCATAATTTTTATTGCAGAAAACACTCTTCATTGTTGCTTTAGTTACTGGTAAAATTAAGATAGAGCATTCAAAAGGGCTCCTAGCTTTTTATTTGAAAAAAAATATCAAAACTCATCCATTTATTCCTATCAGGTCCCATTAATCTTAAGTGAGCTTATTATGTTTTTTTAGTAACTATTTTCAATGACTATAACAAGATACAAGGATAAAAAAGACATAATCAAGCCAAATTAAAAATAATGAAGCCTTGTGACTTATGTCTAACTTTGAACTTTAATATATCAGTAAATAGTTAAAGAAATAATTATTATGTATTTTAATATTTTAGTGGGGTAAATTAATAATCAGTAGAGACATTTCAGATGACAAATATAATAACACAAAATTTTAAGAATGTCAATGCGACACAATACATATAGCTCCGCCATTGATTCTAAGCATCCCCTTGTCCAAATATTATCCTTTTCTTATTATTGAAATCACTTCAAAACCATCCTTAAAATTTTAACTTCCAAAACCCTATTCTGATTTATTAAAAGATGTAAAAAATAAATTTTTCTTCCATGAGATTAGTTGCATAGATTTTAGTTTGTAGTTTTTTTTTAGCAAATTATTTTAAGCTTATAAGTATTATTATATGAATAAACGTCTTTCACAATTCTAAATTTTTAGTTTTTTTTACCATATTTATTTGGGATTTAATTTAGATAAAATTATTAATAAATTTTCATTAAGAAATTTTTATTTGATTATTTCAAGTTTGGAAATTTTATCACATGAATAAAAATTTCTTAAACTCTTCTGAATTATTATCTTTTTGCTATACTTAAATTTAGATGATTGTACTAATTAGTTATTTTTAATAAAAAGATGCATTTTGCATAAATATTCTAACAATATATTATTTATAGTATGGCAAAAAAAATGTGAAATCACATATTTATTTTTAGATGATTTTACTAACAAGTCATTTTTAATGATAAAAAAAGTGAAGAAATATTTCAGAGTGCAGTTCTTTTCTCGGCAACAAAAAGAAGGGGGAAAGGAAAGCAGGAGTGGGGTGAGGCGGCAAACTTAAGCTAACGAGTGACACTTCCCACTGACACTGAGCGCTCTTCTCTCCTCTATCAGAAATGTCGTCTTCCTCACAGGTCCTGCCGCCAGCCCCTTATTGATCTTCTCCTCCAACTGAATCTTGCCGCCGTCAAGAACTACCCTCTCTGGTCACTGTTGCTTGTTTGCCGGCGACTGCTGGTATGTGATATGCCTTATTATTGTGTGTGTGTGTGTGTTTTTATCGTGCTATGATTGAACGGTCCGCAGTCCGAGGTTCTGAATTTTCTGTCGAAATTCCGCCGATTATGACCTTTAGTTTTTCCTGGTGATGGTTTCTGATTATTTTTATGGTTCTGTAAATGAAAAGCTGCAGAAACTGAAAAAATCTGGTTCTATAAGTTTTGGTGACCCCCTTCACTTCAATTTTTTTTTTTTTTTCTATTCAATGGTTACTGCGCAATCTTTTTTCCTCTCTCTTTCGGTTTTTTTTTTATATACTGATTTTCCTCTTCGATTGTGAACATTGGGATGATTCTTAGATGAATTCCGGTAGGGAATCCCTTAATGCCATTAGTTTCTGTGTGTGTGTGTGTGTGGTTGTTTTTTTTTTTTCTTTTATAAAGGAGGATGGGAAAAATCATGCCCTATAAACACGAGAAGCAAGAAGCCCTTGTCTGTGTTTGCTTGAAACTTCACATTGTGCAATTCATACGGAGACTTCGGAGGGTTAGGCAAAGAAGGCTCATTTGTACTGACAATTAACGATTTTTTGCTTATTTAGGTTAATATTTTCACAATGGCTACTGCTTCATCCTTTTACTCTTGCTCAAAGCATATGGGGGTGCCTGCTCCAAAGATGTCAACTTGCCCTAAAGATATTTTCTGGTGTCATTGGAAAGTCTCCTATAAGCCAACTGGTCATTTGAAGTCAGTTTTCTGTGCTTATCCAAGACATTCTATTAATGAGAAGTCAACAACATGGGACTTAGTGGAAAGAAACTTGAAAACAAGAGTCCACTGCCAAGCTCTTGAAATTGAAAATGCACCTTCCTTTTCAGTTGGACAAAAGTTTCAACTTGATGACATTATTGAAGCACAACAATTTGATAGAGATACTCTCAATGCCATATTTGAAGTTGCACGGGAAATGGAGATTATTCAAAAGAACTCACCAGGGAGCCAACTTCTAAAGGGTTATCTTATGGCTACGTTATTTTATGAGCCCTCTACCAGAACTAGGCTATCATTTGAGTCTGCCATGAAAAGATTAGGCGGGGAGGTACTAACAACTGAAAATGCGAGAGAGTTTTCATCGGCAGCTAAAGGAGAGACACTTGAAGGTGTATCTTTTTATTTACTTATTTATTTTTGTCTTGAAGTTCCCTGTAGAGGTTCTCCTAAAGGATTTTAACGGAGATCTGTTTACAGATACCATAAGAACAGTTGAGGGTTACTCTGATATAATTGTGATGCGACACTTTGAAAGTGGTGCTGCCAGAAGAGCTGCAGTTACTGCTGGCATTCCAATAATTAATGCAGGGGATGGCCCAGGACAACATCCGACCCAGGTATGTATGAATTTTTCACGGTACAGTCTGGCAATTTTTTTTTCTTTTTCCTGTTCCACTGTAGTTCCCCTTTTACTAGGATGCATTACTTTAAAGAAATGAAGGGTCAACAGTTATCGGAGGTGCAAGTTGGGTCTTTTAGAGTGACTTACCTTCAGAAATAAGATCTTATTCTTGCTCCTTTAGGAGCAATCAACTTTCTGTTCTTGAGATTTCATACCTGAGAGGATGTATATAGAGTTCTATCTTAAAGGTAATGTGAATAGTTCATTATCTGCAATCTGACTGACTCTCAACAATAATTCTTTAAGAATTACTAATATGAAACTGATACACTGAGGAGTTAGTTACTAACTCAAAACAATAGCTAAAGAAAACTTGAAAAATAGCTTTGAAAAATTATATGCTAGGTTCCTTTGTAAACTTAAATATTGGCAACTGAACAACCTTTTTTGTATATATTTTAAAAGACACATACGTTGGTTACTGTTGCTTGTAAGTCTGTGTTTCTAAAACATTCTGTAACACAACTTCACTGTCAAGCAATTTTGTGGAAGTTTGAGTATAAATTTAATTAACAAATTTTTAGCACAGGAATCATTGGCCCAATTTGGTTTGCATGTTTCTTGCTCAATAGTAAATTTGGCACTGCCAAAGAAACTTGTAGATGATCTCCTTATTCTGCTTCTGCCCTTGTAGATGATATAAGAATAATAGCTACTTCTCTGTAGAATTTCTAGGAAGAAATTGCTGGAGAATGAGGGAATTTCATTGCCTTTGGTGGTGGAATTGTGTCCAAGGCTGATATAGAAAATTTGCATCTTTCCATTTTGCTTGAAATTATAACATCCACTATCACAACATTGAGTGTGAGGAATTCTAACAGCCTATGGATTTTCCGTCTACAAGCATATTAAGCTCCTTTTCTTTATGTAAGATGATCCTCATCTTCTGTGCATTTGTTAGGTTTTCTTGAATCTTGCTGTCTTTGCAAAGCAAGAAAAGATAGCTAGAGGCAGATTTCTCTATTTCTATTTTGTATCTATTGGTTATATATTTTGATTATTTTCTTCATAGTTATCTCATGATAATGTCATATTGTTTTGTGATCTACCATGTTGCATAAGAAGCTAAGTTAAAAGATTTATTGTTTTTTGTTAAACTGCTCAGGCACTTTTAGATGTCTATACCATTGAAAGAGAGATAGGAAAACTAGATGGAATAAAAGTTGGGCTTGTGGGAGACCTTGCTAATGGTAGGACAGTTCGGTCACTAGCATACTTGCTCTCCAAGTACAAGGATGTAAAAATATATTTTGTCTCTCCTGATGTGGTGAAAATGAAGGTAACCGTTGAATGTACTAATTTTGTTACAGGATGACAGGATCAGTATGTTACTGAAATTACATTAATTGAAAACTTTTATCTCTTCCAATATATATTTCTTTTTATAGGATGATATTAAAGATTATCTGACATCAAAGGGAGTGGAATGGGAAGAAAGTGCTGATTTAATGGAAGTGGTTTCTAAGTGTGATGTGGTTTATCAAACTCGTATTCAAAAGGAAAGATTTGGAGAGCGAATTGACCTTTATGAAGAGGCCAGAGGCAAGTATATCGTCAACCAAGACGTTCTGAACGTGATGCAGAAACATGCTGTTGTTATGCACCCTCTTCCAAGACTTAATGAAGTAAGCTTGTCATATCAAGTGTTGTTTGGGTTACCATAACAAGCATAGCAGCATTGAGTGTGCATTCTTGAACAAAATTGGAAACTAATAGTCACTTGTTTCTGCATTTTGAGGTGGTGTGGCAATTATGGAATAAGTTTTTTTTTTTCTTTATTTGGGATTTCTAGAGTTTATCTAGATACTTCGGACATATTCTTAATAATAAGAAAAAAGCACATTTTGGGAAGTGGCTAGACTACTTGTTTTGTGGTGTATATGGTTGGTAAGGAAAGTCAGAATTTTTAAACCGCAGTTTCAGCCAGTGTTCTTGCTGTGGGACAAGATTATGTTTGTTATTTGGCTTTGGCTCAAACCTCATGATTTCTTTCTGGAGATAAGTTGGATTGATTTAAAAAGGGATTGAGACTTCGTTTTAAAACTTTGATTGGGTGGTTTTATTGGTTGTATTTCTATGTAACATATAGTCTTCTAAGGTTTTCTCTTTTTATGTAATCCTTTTTCCTTTTCTTAATAATATTTTCTTTATAAAACAATTGAACTAAATTGGTCTTAATTACATGCAGATCACTGTGGATGTAGATGCTGATCCAAGGGCTGCATACTTTAGGCAGGCAAAAAATGGTCTATATATTCGGATGGCTCTTCTGAAACTCTTGCTTCTTGGCTGGTGAGGCTGCAATAGCAGCATTCATCTTTGTTGCCACCCTAAGCAAATTTAAGTTCAACAGAGAATGCTCATACAGCTCACTAATAATCCCATTCTCTCTGTTTTATTTTGTCGTAGCTTTGTGCTGTATGATGTTTTATTTTAGGACCGAAATACAATCTCATCCTCTTGTTTTTTAAAATTTGTTCAAATTTCTCTTGTATTATGATTTATTACACCCCATACCTCTATTGGTGATTGTCATCACTAACGTTTAACCATTTGAATTGGTCAATATGAGCTCCTACGCACTATAATTGCTTTCCTCCAAAACGCTGTAAACAATTTTGCCCTCTAGGGTCAGTCTACGATGCACCGACACTTCATATAGCAGTCGTGTTCGCGTGTCGAAAACGTTTCCGACACCGACACTCATCGACATCGATACGAAACGTGTCGAGGTCGTGTCCGTAATTTTAAAAAGTTCAGATACCTGTTTTTTATTTCGACACTCGTGTCAACCTCGACTTTAGGGTCGTGCCCGTAATTTTAAAAAGTTCAGACACTCATTCTCTATTTTAACATGCATGTCAAACTCGATTTTCAGCTTATTATTTGTTATGTCATGTTATTTAATATTATGAGTACTTATTTTCATATGAAAAAATAA
>JANHAO010030585.1:0-10165 GCA_026873985.1 Saraca asoca
TTCTCACCACGGGCTTCATCTTACGTATGCAATACACGATGAATGCAATATAAGATGAAATGTACAACCTGTATATCTAAATGCAAAGAATGTCTAGTCTAGGATGCGCTAGAACTCAATCAAATTGGTCTAGGGCACCCATCCAGACTAACAAGTTTCTATGATACAACTCCTCCTTTCATCATAAAGATGTATCTAGATATCAACTTCTTGTCATTTGGATAATTCACCAAATCAGAGTCAAAGTAGCTTACAACAATTAAATCATTAGATTCGTAATAGGTTAGTACAAAATTCTTTATACCTGATAGGTATTTCATAATTTTCTTTATATCAGTCAATTTTTTTTTATCAAGATTACTCAAGTAACTTCTAAGTATACCAAACACATAAGCAATATCAAGATGTATACATTCTTAAGTATACAAACGGCTACCAACAACGAAAGCATATAAGATCTACTTTGTATATTTGATCTTTACATTATTTTAAAGGCACTGTGTTTTAGAAAAAATCTCACCCCTCCGAAAAGGTACAATATTTTGAAAGCATATAAAACATATTAAACCTTCTTAACAGCTTTTTCATTAGACAATCTTTGAGACATGCCAAGAAGAGAGATTTGTCACAGTGGATCTACAATCCCAACATGGAAAAAAAAAAGCATCACTGAGATCCTTCATATCAAAATATATAGATAGTATTTGCTTTGTCTCAATCACAGGATTCAAATTATGTGGCCCTTTTACTACAAATCTGGCCTTATACCTCCCAGTCTCCTATTGAATATCCCTTTTGGTCTTGAAGACTTTCTTGTGCCTAACAGACTTGCAACTAATAGGTAACTTTATATGATCTCACATATCATTATCAAGCATCAAAGCAATCCATCATTCATAACTTTCAACCATTCTAAAGAATTAGGACTTGAAATGGCCTCTTGAAAACTAGTGAGATCATTACCATAATTGACGTCAAATTCATGCTTCTCCTGCTATACCATATAATCATTAGTAATTTTTAGTCTATGAACCATTTGAGATTTCTTGAAAAGTACTTCATTTACAAAACTAGGTTCGTTTCTATTACCAACAGAGCATTAAGTCCTCCAATTTCTACCATTGGTTTTACCATATGTTATATTGGATCATTTCCTAGATCAATTCGATTTGTTTCAACCGATGACGGTGCTAGTGGAATAACAATTTGTATCTCTCTAAGAAAGATGTTACATGGTCTTTCACTCTCACTGTTCAACTAGTCCTCAAAATAAATAGAATGGAGCGCTCTAATTACCTTGTTGGTTTGGGTTAGGTAATAAAATTTGCTACCTCTATAGTTGTTACAATTACTCAATAAGGTAACTGTCAATAATCTTTGGATCAAGTTACTTTGTAAATGGATTATATGGCTTTACTTTAGCCCTATAACCCCAATTATGGAAATGCCTAGGATTAGACTTTTCCATACAACAATTCACATAGGATTTTAGATACAAACTGACTAGAGATGTGATTCAGAATATATGCAATAGTTTTTAGAAAACATTGCCCCATAAAAGGTCTGGTAAAATCGGATGTGCCAACATGCATCCGATCATATTCATGAGCATATAATTCCACCTTCTTGCAGTTTGATTTTGTTTGGGCATTTCAGGCATAAGGTTGCTACTTTAAAATTCACAATCTTGAAGATATCTTATAAAAAAATTAGAATTTTCATCAGTTTCAACATATCTTTTTAGCATTCATCACCTTTATTAGAACTAATGCACTTGTTTTTCTATCTCATTTTGAGTTTAATCTCAACTTTGAATACCCTAAAAGAATTTAAGGATTTTGTAATACCTAAAAAAAAAAAGGCTGAGAGACTGAAGTGAAATTGTGGTATATTTCGTTGGGGTCATAACATCATTTCTTATTTTTTAGAAGAACTTATCTAAAGTCGATGGAAAGTCATGGGGTCAAACCGCAATTTGCCCTATTTCTTTTTATGTATATAAATTCCCCAAGCTGGCTCTCCTTCCTCGCGTGCACTCCAGCCTTCAGCCAGAGCTTCCTCCATGCGATCTCCGGTATTCAGCAATAGCAACACTTGTTGTTGTCTTCCGGCAAGATTCTGGCAGTCTTCCATTGCTCTTCTCCTTCTCCGGCATCTTCCTCTGTTCCTCACGCACTATTTTTCCTTGGCCAAACTTTTACTGCAGTCGTTGGCAACTTCATTTTCTTTAGCTCTCCTCAGTTCGATGAGCTCTGGCGAGCTTTGACCACCGTTAATATTTTTTTTCCATTCTTCGATGTCCTCTTGCATTAGCTCAGATCACAGTAGCAGCGATCATCCTCTTCAGTGCCAATTTGGCCAGTGCCGTGAAATAGTTTGTGAGCAGTAATCCAGCTCTGGCTGAGCTCCCCACCTGTACTTTGGAAGGTGGTGAGTAATCCTAGAATAAAAGATTTATTTTATAAGAAGTGTACATTAATTTTTCAAGATGGTTTACCAGAAGCCCTAACCTTTAAAGTTAAGGTATGCTAAAATATTGTTGTTCATTCAACTCTAGATAAATTCTATTTGACGAATCAAGCACACCAATGGAAAATTTCTGGAGCTTTAGCTGACTTAGTTTTCTAAGGATTTTTTTTTTTTTGGCAAGTTCATGTATGTTTGATAAACATTGCTTACCTGAACATGGATTTTTTTTATGTATTGTGATATAAGAATGTTATTGTTTTGAGATTTATGCTACCTAACATGATAAGCTAACTGACTTGGGATACTGGATCCATTAGAAATTCATTGGTAACCTCAAGTGCACTTGTGACTAGTTGATATGATGACATGATAAGGGGGTGCAGCCAGATATATAAATATTCGACCGGAGTGTTGTGATGGATTTTCGAGGGAGGTGATGTTTATGATATGTAATGGTATGGTTACCTCTAGGGATTTTCCTTTGGGATTCCAACTGAGTGTTTAAATTAAATTGAGTATTGATGACTTTTAGAAATCTTCATCGACTTCCTTTCATATTACGTAATGATGAGCATATTTTCACGATGGCATATCTTGTTACTTATTATTTTGTTGTTAAATATTATGTTTTCAATTACTTGATCTTTTTGTTGAATGATAGTTTTTAGATTTATTTTGAAATTATGGCTGCGAACGGGATAAGCATACCTTTATGGTTGTATATTTATGTATATATATATATACTTTTGAATATGATTTTCAAATGGGATTTTGAGTGATCATGGGATTATTTACTTACTGAGTTTCTATGAATCTTACTTCTCTCTTTCCATGTTTTTTAGATCCTGAGGACACACCTACAACCCCTCCATGTCATCTTGGATTTGGATTTGCTCATTGATTGAGTGGACCTCTCCTGTGGAGATTTAAGGCATAATTATAGTGTAAAGTTCGGCAGTTGGTAGGATTGTATATGCATGTATTGTGTATGATTACTAGATGCCCAATAGGATGTAAATTGTGTAATTTGGGCCGTTATATTTATTTGTATCACTATATAAGTTATGGGCATATAGCCTTTATCTGATGTATAAGCCTTGAGGCTAGGTGTCTGGAAAATAGAGAAAACTCTGCTAGATTTTTATTAAATATATAAATATCTCGTCATGGATTGATGAAATAGTGAGTCGTCTGTATGTTATTTGCATGATAAAGCTTGTACGGGGTTTCCTGATGGAGGGGATTCCTAATAGTGACTTCTTATGCCGGTCATGTTCTATGGATCGGGGCTTGACAGATTTTAACTTTTCAATGGATATGTCTACCTAATAAAAACCTAAACAATCATCAATGAAGGCAAAGTATCAGTATCCACATATAGTGTTCAGCATAATCAGCCCACTTAGATTATTATTAATCAACTCTAATACATCAAACCTTTGGTCCTTTTCTTTTTTAGCTCTAACTAAGAGTATTTCTCTTTATGCAATCAATATACATACTAAGACAGATAAGTTTAGGTCATGAAAAATCTTTTCTTTTATCAATCGCTTCATCCTTATGTGAAGATATCACCTAAACACCTATGTCATAACATGAAGGATCTCACATTAATTCTAGCCTCTTTTGTATCCAACCATAGTATTTGTAAATAATTTTTTTTTATTTCCAAATAGCAACTAGTTTTACAAGTTTAAATCAACAAGTGAAATCTATTTCTCCTCATGAAAGGTATATAAATAATGTCACTTAGAAAATAAACTTGAGGCAACTATTCCTACATGCTTATCTTGCACTTTTTCACCATTCTTAATCTGATTATCAACTTTTCATCACTTGACTTCTTCTTATTTCTTAACGTCTACAATGAATTTGTAATAAAAAGATTACACCTCTATCTAACCACCAAGTGTTTGATGGAATGTCTCACCAGAACTAGTGGAAACATCTTGATCTATTATGATGCTCATTCAAATCATTTTTTTTTTTTTTGCTTTCCATTAGGTTCCTTTGGGTGTGACTAATTCTCATGCTCAACATTTGATCCATACGAAACAAAATGAGCATAGAGATTTTTACATTCATCACGTCATCTTCCACTTGACTAACTATAGATGTTATTTCACTGAAAGTCTACTTACCCTCTTAAGTGTGATATGTTGTCTTTAAAACATCAATTTTGAACTTGAAAAGACTTTAAAACATGCTAAATCAAATGACTATTTTTCAAGTCCATTTTTATGTCATTTAGGTGATTACAGTAGTATACCGCTTTCAAAATGTGCTTACAAACTCCAATAACACCATTGGTTTTATCTAGCAATAAGAGGTAATGTTCTTTCTTAGCTTTATCAGGCTTTACAAATTTTCAGCTTCAGAGTCCATATATAATTTGGCATTTGGGCAATCAACAATGTTTTTCTCGATGATATTATCTTTAATATACATTACAATCATCAAGTACGCTTTATTAAAGTATGCCTATTTTTCATGAAGAAACTTTGCATAGTAGTAGATTGATCATTTATCTTCGACTCTCCCTCTTTCCATGCCGAATGCAAAATTTGGTGATTGTCATACATGATATCAGCAGCTTAGTCTAGATATTTACTACTCAACATAGTCCTCATAACTAGTTTCATTTACCATTTTCATGGTAATTAGTTGCATAGGTAACAAAAGACCAAGGGAACAACAATTTATGAAATTCATCATAAGTTTCCAAAATGCATGTTCAACATAGTTATGCTATAATATTTTCTTAATAATTATAAAATTCTAAATAGTATTACACTATGAAACTCAACACCGATAGGGCATTTAAAGCTTCATAATATAATACAAAGATTGAATGTTATATTCCTAAAATCTAACATCAGTAGAGTATTTAAAAATTTTAGGAACATAATAAGAAATCCTAATACTCACATTATCGTCAATAAATTATGTTAATAATATTACACCAACAGGGTGTGTGTGTGTGTATTGTGACTACTACTAACATTGCACCTTTCTAGATACAATTTCAAATTTTTTTATTTTTAAAAAAAAATTATGCAATTGGTCCCATGATAGATGAGTATACAATTGTTCAAAATTTTATGGTATAACATGAGTAACATAATTCCTACATAATTCTACTTTCTTGCGTATAAATATGCAAAATTTAAATAATAATCAAACACCATCCAAAAATTCTGGAAAACATATAGTAAAATTTTTAGGCCTAAATAACATCAAATAATCACTTAAATAAATTGAGCAAAAAATATATAAAATATTTTTATTTCTAGAAAATTATGGAAAATTCCTAAAAAATATAAAGCTCGAAGAGTGGAGCTTAATGGCACAATTTGCACCATCGTCTACCACTGTTATAGTGACGCGTGGCCCTTACGCACTACCGGTGTGCATGGCCTAGTGCATCATAGGCTGGACTTTATCTTCTTCACCTGATTAAGCCATTTTTAGGATTATGATAAGGTTTCAAGACTCAATTTTAAACTGAATTAAATTCTTCATATTCAACTGCATTTTTCATAAATTGTTGTATGGTTTGTATATTCAAATCAATCTAAAACTAATTCCCAAATCAATTTCATAAAATTTGGTAAAGAAATCGAGCAATTTCAATTGAAAAAATACCCAACTCACCTAAGTTGCTTGATACAAATTTTTTTAAAATTAATGCTACTTTAATTCAGATTTGCTAAAATTGACTAAGGGATTTTGTTTATCTGATCATTTTAGTATTTAAATATTAATCAATTTGAACAAATACCTTACAATTAAGTCAAATTGTGTCAAATCAATTTATGGTAACTGAATGGCCATAAATTTCAAAATTACAATCTAGAACGCAAATTACCAATACTTTGATCAAATTGATTTGTATATTTTGCACACTATAGACTTTTGAGATGAAATCCAAAAACAATTTGAGAAATTTTTCTTTAAATTGTTCAAATTTGAGTAACCAATTTTTCTAGAAAATCCAAACTAATTTAATTTGTGATTTTTTTTTCCAAAATTCACTATTAATTTATGCAATACATTAATACATAAAAGTAGAAAAAATTTCATATAAAATCTATAACATTTCTTATTATAAATTGTGGATTATCCATTAGTTGAAGCACAATTTGTACAAATTTGAGCCTTGCAATATGAAAGAAAAATTAACTTTGATACCAATTAAAAGAATGTAATAGAAAATAATAGTCAATAACTAAATCTTTACATCATATTACAAAGCATCTAAATTTTTACAATATAAATAATTAATAAAGATATGCATACCTAGTATTGAGTGTGAATCCAAGAAAGCAAATTCTCTAGGTCATGTGTACTCCTCACATCCCCTGGCAGAGAAATAGAGATCATGTTATCTATATCTGCAATAGGACAATTACAACTCTATCTAGAGTATAAGTAAAGATCTTTCTACAACCTTACTAAGCCAATTGACCCATCGTTGTTAGCTCAGTTATAAGGTTTACACCACTAAAGTGTACTATTGATTTAGATGTCAACTTAGACCCAGTAACATGATCACACTTTAATTAACCTATTTTACAATATTATTGTGACGTTTTAATAATCGAATCAGAATATAAAATTAAACTATGGTAGTTCAATATAGAAAATTTTAACATACAAAATCTCATACATTACTAAAAAAGAGGAAGGTTAGTGATTGTCTTCTTGATATCCAAACTCTTTTTGATAAAATGGAATGGGAAAAAAATAGCTAAAAAAGCTTATTTGATTACTTTATCAAATGATAGAATTTCTATTCCATTATTAGAGAAATGGAACAACCATTTTGTTATGGGTGAAATCCAATCTCGCATAGCAGATAAGCAGAAGCCTGATGGAAGCTCAAAACTAGTGAAAGAAGTTTAGCTCGCTAAGGTTGCACTATCTCGCTAATAGTGAGGTCGGGATACAAGCAAAGCCAAAAGCTAGAGAAACGGCTTGTTAAGAAATGAACGGCCCCACTAGAGCTCACCTCGCCAAAAGCGAGGTTGATCTTGCTGAATGAAGGCTAGCAATGATCCTGAGCCAAGCATCTTAGCTTGTAAAGATAGGCACATTGCCCAGCCAAAGACTCAGGGAGATAGAGAAGACTCAGTGAGATAGAGTACCAGACAAGCTTATGTTAACTCTTAGCCCTAGCAGACAAGGAGGCCTACCCGCAGAAAGCCACCTACAAAAGCCGATTTACAGGGGATTAAACTATCTTGTACATTTAATATTTGATGTAACTTATTTGTAACATGTAAAATTACAATTGTAACTCTCACCTTCTATAAATAGAAGGGGGAGGATCCTTGTAGAACAGGTTGAACAGGCTGAGACAAACACATTGAAACTCTGTAAAAATTTCTTCAAATCAATAGAAAGCTACCGTGGACATAGAGACCAGTACCACCTGGTTTTAGCTAAACCACATTAAAAACATTGCATACCATTGTTGTTCTTCCTCTTCACCATCTTCATTGTTTTCTTCTTTTCTCATTTCTTTAACCTGAAAGCAGTTTGGGGTTCAAGAATTGATTTTGGTTAGTTGAAATTTGGCAGAACTAGATTTCACCGTCAACAGTTTGGCGTTAGAAGAAGGGCCCATTTGCTTTCAAATTTCTTGATTTCTTCTCTGTATAGCTACAATGGTAAGAGGAAGAATTGCTAGGAGTTCAAACACACCAATTGATCAGCCAGTAGATGTTCCCACTACCAAAACTCATCCTCAACCTATCGCTGCCTCTAAAATCGAAGAGCTGCAAATGCCTCATCAACCACCGCCAGTGCTTGAAAACATGGTGAGAGAGTTGGTTGAAGATGTTAAAGTGCTGACACAAGCACAAGCCCAGGGTGCACAAAGGTAAGAGAAAATTATAGTACAACTCCAGCAATTATGTGAAGAAGCCCAAAAAGAGACTTGTGAAGACTGCAATAGTTAGTGATCTGGGGGCTCACAATAAGTTAAGAGCTCTGGCCCACGATCCAAAACATAGGATCAAATAATGAATGAAGGTCTTCAAAAGCTGAAGCAGCTAGAGGAGCGACCCCAGTCTCAAAAAGATCAAGCTCGCCATAAGGAGAGCTCGCCACTCTCTGTGGAGTTGAAATGCAACCCCTTCCATAGAAACTCAAGGTCCCCACGATCCCATTGTATGATGAGAATAGCGATTTTTGTGATCATCTAGATGTATTCAATGTCTAGATGGATCTTCAAATGACTGATCCTTTGGTCAAATGCCGCGTCTTTCCAGCCACATTAGGAGATATACCTCTAGCACGGTTTAGAAACCTCTCGGCTCATAGCATCAATAGCTAGGAAGAATGTCAAAGGAAATTCATCGACCAATACTGGGCATTAAAGAGGCAGCTCACACCCTCTTGCCACCTTACCATGATCTTTCAACGAAGGAATGAATCTTTGAAAGATTACATAGCCAGATTCAGGCAAGAGGCCAATTCTATTAAAAATCCTTCAGAGGAGAATATCTTGATAACGATCTCTATAGGAATCTACAAAGATGGAAAGATGTACAGAAGTTTGTACAAGTCCCTAGTGTGAGATCTTACTGAATTCTATGAGCGAGCCGCCAAGCAAATCAGATATGAGGAAACCTTCGGCATAGAGGAACTCAAGCATAAGAGCGAGATGGCCAGTGCACCATAGAGCAAAAAGAAGAGCGAAGAGAATCAGAATAACGATCCTGGCAACCAGCGTGTTAAGAGGGCCAAGGGTGCATAACCCTAGCATTGAGGCCGCCACAAAAGCTATAGTATCCTGTCTGACACGTAAGATAGGATCTTTGCTGCGGAGTGGGACAAGGAAGACTTTGGAAAGCCCAAGCCTCTCTGGACTCTTGGCAAATTTAGGAGCAACAAAGACAAATTCTACGCATATCATAATGAGAATAGGCATAACACCTTAGAATATTAGGCCCTAAAGGACACCATAGAAGATCTCATCAGGAGGGTTTGATTACAGGATTATGTAGTGAGGCCATCAGAATAACAAGGTTAACATTCTCGACGAATCACTGATCGAGAGCTAGAGCCCTCTGTTAGAATCATATGATGATGTCAAAATAAATTCGATTACCTACCCACTGAGCAACAAAGTTTTTGTGGTGTAAGATGTAAAACGTAGCTCTCATGTAACCAAATGATCACAGCTTGCATGTGATCCCTCGCATGCGATCCCTTTTTCCAGGTGCAGCTCGCATGTGACTTACCTAAATATTATTTATTGACTATAAGGGCATTTGGATGCCAAGATTTACTGACTGAATATGGCCGATTGGTTATTTGAATGTCTTATTCAGTTGTGCTTGACAAGAACATGCATTCTCATCCATAATATGCAGGGCAACATTCAAGAGTTACAAAGAAAATTCATTCATTAAAGGCCTCATTCAACAAGGTAAAATTACATTAGAAGATGGGTGATAACACAATATTTGACACATATATTTGTCCTCATACTTAGCATTTTAAGGTCTAAAATGAGATGTTTTCAGCTATGCTAGTGTGCATTTGTGAATTTGTGTCAATTGGCACCATATTACAAATTCTGCATGATAGGCCATAATTAAACAGTTTCTGTAATTCTGGCATAACTTGAGCTATACTTGTCCAATTGATGTGATTTTTATCTTGTAGGAAAGATAAGAGATAGCTC
>JANHAO010030586.1:0-10111 GCA_026873985.1 Saraca asoca
AAGGCAATCCTATTTATAGAGGAAGGAAGTGTTACATGCATTAATTACAAGTTACAGTTATGTTACATCAAGCTATAAATAAGAAGAGATAATAAAAGACTACAAATTAGTCACTGTAGTGTGTAGGCTGCAGGGTAGGTCTTCTAGGTCAGCCATAGACTGGATCAATCTGCATCCATTGGCAGGTGCTGCTTGTTCGAAGCGCGGTGTAGGATGCTCCAAGCAGGAGTTCCTAGCTCAGGGATATCGTGAGATCCACTATAGCGAGCTAAGAGCTGCTGTAGAGAGGTATCTAACTCATGCGGGAAGTTAGTCGTTTAGCAAACTAGTCTTGCGATCTTCTCACAGAGTTGCTGGGTTGCTGCCACGTGAGACGAGGACTTACTTTGCTGTGCCGTCCTCTGATGGGTGAAGCGAAGTTCACTGAATGCTCCTGATGAGGCGAAGGACAAGCTAGCCTAGGGTCTGCTGCAACTTTTCGAGACCACTTTCTGTATATAACATGAGCCCCCCAACTCTCGGTTTGTCTTGCAGATCGGGAGTTGCAAGTTTCTGAGGCATGATTCATATTTTCAACCAGTGTCCTTCTTTAACTAAGATGTCACGTCAGATGTCTTTCTATCCTGCTTTAGGCCATGCTTTCCTCTGTTTGCCATTTTTTGCCATTGGCGTGGTATTATCGCTCATTTTGGGCCGCTAGATGAAGATCAGGGCAGATACCTTTTGGATTCTTTAAAGGGCTGAGCAGATCTATTTATAGCCTATGGGATTCTTTCCTTTTTCATCCCAAAAGAAGCTCCATGGAGGAGACTGAAGAGCCCCCTATGTTTCGGTGTCTTGGCTTCCGACGAAGCTTGGTGAGACATGGATGGCCTATTACAGAGTGACGAGAGACATGGATAGCCCGTTGCATGTGGCTTCATCACGGGATCTGCCAGGTAGGCCCTTGGGAGATCTCGTGGTAACTTCTGGCCACCTCCTCTGGCCATTACATGTGGTGCTATTGCCTGGCCAGCCAGCTTCTACAACTTTTTAAATTACTATATGTGGCTTAAGAGGGCTTGCCAGAGGAATAAGCAGGAGAAATTCTAGGGCTACTGCTCTTCTGCGAGCTAGATGACTGGTAGCTTGTCTTTTGGCTGCTTTTGGTAGGAATTATAGTGCCAAGCTTTCAATCTTTTTCCTCTGATGCATCGTTGCCTCGCTAGTCGAGGTCTTTCTTTGCTGTATGAGTTTTTCTTCTTTCAGATACTATAATGAATGCTTCAAGCATTGCTGTATGTAAGCTTTTCATAACTAATGAGAATTTCTCCCATTTTTGGCCAATCGACTGTGCTTTATTTTTCTGACTGCTCGACTTATTGTGAGTGAGAGAGGGGGTCACATGCAAGCTGCACCCAAGAGATCCCGTTTGAGATATGAGAAACTCATCCACATGAGAGCTATGGAAAATGATTTTGTTTAAATTTCCTTGTGCCGTAGCAGGCTGGTGGGTAGGATTTTGCTTTATTTGCGAAGGTTTTGTTTTATTGAGGTGAGGTGAAAACCATTCGCCGAAGTTTTGTTTTCGTTGAGGTGAGGTGAAAACCATTCGCTAAAGTTTTGTTTTCGTTGAGGCAAGGTGAAAATCGTTCACCTAGCAAGGTGAAAACCATTCACCAAAGTTTTGTTTTCATTGAGGCGAGGTGAAAACTGTTCGCCTAGAAAGGTGAAAACTATTCGTCAAAGTTTTATTTTCATTGAGGCGAGGTGAAAACCGTTCACCTGGCAAGGTCAAAACCATTCGCCAAAGTTTTGTTTTTGTTAAGGTGAGGTGAAAATCATTCACCTGGCGAGGTGAAAACCATTCGTCGAAGTTTTGTTCTCATTGAGGCAAGGTGAAAATGATTCATCAAAGTTTTGTTTTCGTTGAGGTAAGGGGAAAACTGTTCGCCTAGCGAGGTGAAAATCGTTCATCTGGCGAGGTGAAAACCATTCACCGAAGTTTTGTTTTTGTTGAGGCAAGGTGAAAACCATTCGCCTGGCAAGCTGAAAACCATTCACCAAAGTTTTGTTTTTGTTGAGGCGAGGTGAAAACCGTTTGCTTGGCGAGGTAAAAACCATTCGCCGAAGTTATGTTTTCATTGAGGCGAGGTGAAAACCGTTCGCCGGCCGAGGTGAAAACCATTCGTCAAAGTTTTGTTTTCGTTGAGGTGAGGTGAAAATCGTTCGCTTGATGAGGTGAAAACCATTTGCCGAAGTTTTGTTTTGATAACACTCGGCCAATCGGCAACTTGCATTGATTCAAAATACCACAATTAGTACAATCGATTGCAAATGACTGTTACAGTTACAGGATCAATATATGGTTCTAATGGAGGGCTCAGGCTCTTGGGTGATAACTTGCTGAGCCTGTTGAGTGCACAGCCTAGGCGGTCCTGCCACATAATCCTATAGTTAACCTCTTCTAATGAGGCCCTCAATGGCATCTTTCAGTGTGCGACACTCTGAGGTGGTATGCCCAGCCTCATTGTGATAGGCATAGAATCTGCTCTAGTCTCTGGACTTAGCAGGAGCCTTCATTGGTCTGGGCTTTCCGAAGTCCTCATTATGCCATTCTGTGGCAAAAGATTCGATCCTGTGTGTCTAATAGGATGCTGTAGCTCTCAAAGCAGCCTTCAGGTTATGAGGTTTTGCTTTCTTCGCAAGATGAGGAGTGTGGTTGTTGTGACTCCTGCTACCCCTCTTTTTGCTCGCGGTGGGATTGTTGTGGCCCACTTTATGCTTAGGTTCCTCCATTTTGAAGGTTTCTTCCCACCTTATTGTTTGGTTGCCCGGTCATAGAATTCGGTGAGGTCTCGAGTGGGGGACTTATAGAGGCTTCTATACAGTTTACCATCTTTGCAAAGTCCCACTGAGATGGCTATTAAGATGCTTTCCTCTGAGGGATTCTCCATGGAGTTGGCCTCATGCCTGAATCGGGTTACATAGTCTTTGAGCGACTCATCCTTGTGCTGGAAAATCATCGCAAAGTGGCAAGGAGGCACGGGTTGCTTGTTCAGCACTCGGTATTGGTCAACAAATTTCCTTTGGCACTCTTCCCAGCTGCTGATGCTGCGAGTCAGAAGGTGCCTAAGCCATGCCCAAGGCGTTGCCCCTAATGTGGCAGGAAAGACACGGCACTTCACCAGGGGTCGATTGTCTAGAGGTCCATTTGAGTGTTAAAGGCGTCCAGATGGTCACTCGGGTCGCTGTTCCCATCATATAGCGGGATAGCAGGTACTTTGAGTTTCTGCAGGATCAGTTGCTTCTCGATCTCTGCAAAAAATGGTGAGGTCTCCTTATTACGAGGCTGATGGCCTTGAGGCTACGGATGCTCTTCCAGCTATTTTAGCCTTTGGAGAACCTCTTCCATTGTTGGATGTTATCCTTCATGATGAAGGGCAGAGCTTTCCACTCGCTGCAAGCCCCCCAACCGCTGGCCATAGTGGTCGTCACAAATCTCTCTCTGAGCTTCTTCATGAAGTTGTTGGAGCTATGTCATGACTTCTTCTTGTCTTTGAGTGTTTTGTGCTTGCACCTGAGTAAGCACCTTGACAGTTTCGGCCAATTCTCTAACTGCATTTTCTAGTGCCAATTAGGACTGATCAGGCATCTGAGCCTCTTGAGTTTCAGATGCAGTAGTGTGTTGCTGGGAAATTGGAACGATAGAACTCTGAGTTGTTCTCCCTTTGGCCACTGTTGCACTACAAAGGAGACTTCAGAGAGCAGATGGTCCCACTGGGTGTGCCAAAATGTTGACGATGAAATTTGGTTCGTATAGGAGACCCAAACTTTGGCCAACGGGGAGGACTTCTGAGAATCAATACAACTCCTGAAGTGCAGAAGGAGGCAGACCGAGAGGGAGAAGGAATGAAGAGGTAGTGAGTTTAATGTGATTCGACTAAATCTGGAAGGCACCGGACCCTACATCCACGGCAGAGATACTATTGAGAAATTGCTTTGGTAGAATTTCTGCTTACAAAAGGTTCGACCTCTCTTCCTCTTCTAAAAAGGCAATCCTATTTATAGAGGAAGGAGGCGTTACATGCATTAATTACAAGCTACAGTTGTGTTACATCAAGCTATAAATAAGAAGAGATAGTAAAAGACTACAAATTAGTCACTGTAGTATGTAGGCTACAGGGTAGGTCTTCTAGGTCGGTCGCAGACTGGATCTATCTGTATCCATCGACTGGCGCTGCTTGTTCCAAGCGAGGCATGGGACATTCCAAGCAGGAGTTCCTGGCTCGGGAACATTGTGAGATCCGTTGTAGCGAGCTGAGAGCTACTGTAGAGAGGTATCTAACTCGTGCGGGAAGTTAGTCATTTTGTGAACTAGTCTTGCGATCTTCTCGCAGGGTCGCTGGGTTGCTGCCATGTGAGACGAGGACTTGCTTTGTTGTGCCGCCCTTTGATGGGCGAAGTGAAGTTGGCTAAATGCTCCTGACGAGGTGAAGGACAAGCTAGCCTCGGGTCTGCTGCGACTTCTCGATACCACTTTCTGTATATAACAATAATAAAATGGAGTTGTCACTTTTCTTATTTTTAAAAAAGTCCCTTCTCATATGCACTAATGCTTTGATTACACGATCATGTTGGCTTACGAACATGTTGTGCATGGGATTTTGGTTGTATGGGCAACAAAATCCTTAATGCCCTAATTATCTATCTAGTTTGGCTTAAATTTATTGGAAGGTTGGCATGTTGGCCAAAAGTTGGTACCATACATCACATGGTTTTGGCCAGAGAGCTACCAGCCTATCACAAATAGGCTTGCAACCAATAGGTAACTCTATAAGATCTCATACATTGTTATGGATCATCAAAATAATCTTTCATTTACAACTTTCATCCATACTAAAGAATTAAAACTTGAAATGCCTTCTTGAAAACTAGCAAGATCATTACCATCATTCACATCAAACTCGTGCTCCTATAGGTACACCATGTAGTCATTAGTAATTTCTTATCTATGTGTCATCTAGAATTTCCTCAATGGTACTTTATTTACTGAACTTAGTTCTTTTCTACTACCAAAGGAGTATTTAGCTCTTCTAATTTCCACCATTGATTTTACTATATAGTATACTGGATCATTTTCTGGATTAATTTCGTTTGTTTTCAACTAATGATGGTGCTAGTGGAAAAACAAATGTGTACCTCTTTAAGAGAAATGTTACATGGTCTTTCACTCCCACTATCCAACTAGTCCTTAAAATAAACAAAATGAGGTGCTTCTATTATCCTAGTGGTGTGGATCAAACAATAACATTTGCAACTTTTGTAGCCATTACAACATCCAATAAGTGACCATCAATAGTTTTCAAATCAAGTTACTTGATAAATTGATCATATGGCTTCACTTTAGCCTTACAACCCTAGATATAGAAGTACCTAAGACTAGGTTTTTCCTATACAACAAATCATATGGGTTTTTAAGTATAGATTGACTGTGGACTTAATTCTAAATACACATCATAGTCTTTATAGCATTGTCCTATAAAATTCTAGTAAAATCAAATGCACCAACATGCATCTGATCATATTTATGAGTGTGTAATTCTACTTTCTTGCAATCCAATCCTATTCGAGCATTTCATGCATAAGGTTGCTAGCCTCAAAATTCACAATCTTAGACATATCACATAAAAGAATTAGAATTTCCATCGATTTCACCATAACTCCTTAGCACTCACCACCTTTATCATAATTAATGCACTTGATTTTCTTATCATTTTGAGTTCAATCTCAACTTTAAATGCCCTAAAAGAGTTTAAGAATTCCATCTTTTAGTGGATATTTGCACCTAATGACAATTGATCAATCACCAATAAAGATGAAATATCAGTATCCACCTATAGCACTTTATATAATCAGTCCACCTATATTATTGTGAATCAATTCTAGTACATCCAACATTTTGGCCTTTTCCTTTCTCTAACTCTAGTAGGAAATATATCCCCCAATGCAATTAATAAACACATCAAAAATATATATAAGTATAGTTCATGAACAATCCCTTCTTTTATTAATCACTCTATCCTTTTGTAGAGATATCACCTAGACACTTATGCCATATCATTGAGGATCCCACATTAATTCTAGCCCTTTTGTTTCCAATCATAGTATTTATTTTACTAACTCTCCAATTTCCAAATGGCATCTATTCCTAGATATTCAACTTTTCCACCATTTCCAATCCAACTATCAACTTTATATCACTTGTCTTCCTATTGTTTCTTAACACTTATAATGAATTTGTAATGCAAATGATTGTACTTCCATCAAACCACCATGTATTTTATGAAATGTTTCTCTAAAGCCAGTGGAACATTGTGATGCGCACTCAGAGCTACTTTCTTGTTTTCCAAAATTAGGTTCCTTTTAGGTGTGACTAATTTCCATGCTCAGCACTTGATCTATATGAAATAAAGTGAGCACAGAGATCTTTCAATTCTTCATGTTATCTTCCATTTGACTAACTATAGAGGTCATTTTACTCCTCATCCTTTTAGGTGTGATATGATGTCTTAAGAACACCAATTTGAACTAAAAGAGACTCTAAAACAAATTGTTATTTTCCAAGTCCACTTTCATGCCCTTCAAGTGATTATTGCGGTATATGGTTCCACAACAATTTGAACTAGAAGGGACTCTAAAACATGTTAAATCAAATTGCTATTTTCCAAATCCACTTTCATGCCTTTCACGTGATTATAGTAGTATATGGTTCCACAATATGCTCACTAATTCCACTGACATCATCCTAAACAATTTTATCTAGCAACAAGAAGTAATATCCTATTCAACCTTATTGAACTCTATGAACTTATCAGCTACAAAGTCCCTAAACACTTTGGCATTTAGAGAGTCAGCAATGCCTTTCATGATAGTCTTGTCCTTAGTATATATCACAACCATCAAGTACACTCTATTAAAGTGTGTCTACTTTCCATGAAGAGCCTTTATGCAATAGTAGAGTCATCATCTATCTTCAAATCTCCCTTTCTCCATGTCAAATACAAAATTTGGGGATTAGCAGATATGATATCTACAATTCTGCCTAGATATCTTCTATTTAGCCCAATTCTCATAATTGGTCTTATTTACCATTTTCATTATAATCATTTGTATAAGTAACAAGAAATTGAGGAAATAACAATTTATGAAATTCATCATAAATTTCCAAATTTGCATGTTCAACGTAGTTATACTATAATAATTATGTAATTCCAATTAGTATTATATTATGAAGCCCATCACCAATAAGACACTTATGGCTTCATAATATAACACAAGATTAAATGTTACATTACTAGAATCTAGCACTGATAGGGTATCAATTTTAAAAATATAACAAGTAATCATAACAATTACATTATCACCAACAAGCTATGTTAATAATATTACACTGATATAGCATATATATATTACCAACATAGCACTCTCCTAGATACAGTTTCAAAAATTTAATTTCAACAAAATTTTATGCAACTAGTCCCATAATAGGTGAGTACACAATTGTACAAAATTTCATGACATAATATGAGCAAAATTGATTATTACATAATTTTACAAATTATACACAACCATCTAAAAAATATTCAAATGTGCAAACAACATCAAACCAATCCACAAAAATTACATATAGTAGTATAATATGTAAGAGTCATATAATAATTTTTCATATTCAAATAATATGAGTAATATAATTCTTATATATTTTAAATTTTACACATATAATCGTTCAAAATTCAAATAATAAGTAAACAATATCCAAAAATTCTAGAAAAATTATAGATAGTAGTCCAACATGTAAGAAACACATAGTAAAATTTTTAGATCCAAATAAAATCAAATTACCACTAAAATAAGGTAAGTAAAATATAATTTAAATAATTTTATTTCTAGAAAAATTTGAAAAATTTTTCATAAAAACTGGCTTAAAGAATAGAGACCAATGATGCAATTAGAATTGCCATCTATCACCATCTTCGTGGTGCATGGCCCACGCATGCCATGATGTCATGGGTTAATAACTCTCTAGCCAAAACCGTGCATCATATGATGCCAACTCTTGGCCAACATGCCAACCTTCCAATAACTTCGAGCCACACTTGGATAGATAATCAGGGCATTGAGGATTTTGTCACTTATACAACTAAAATCTCATGCACAACATGTTTGCAAGGAAATATGAGCATGTAGTTGAAGCATTAGGATATATCAAGTCTCAAAGAATATGCCACACAAGAAACCTCTAGTGCATATCAAGAAGGGATTTTTTTAGAAACAAATAAGGCAAAGAACAACTCCACTTTATTAAAATATGCCTTATTACATAGCTTTAAGTGTGCAAGAAGAGTATCTCTAAGCTCTACACTTTGATCCATAGCCCGAGTCATAATGCTCACCCGATCATCGGACACACCCCCTTAAAGAGCATTCTAAGCAAAACCCCCTATTGGCAAGAGTAACCATGCTTTTTCCTAGTTGACATAAGGATTATTCTCCTAGCTGCTAAGAGTTAGCCATCTCATAAAGACAAAGATAAAAAAATGCAAAGATTACAATCATATACTTTTCTACTCATACTGAACAAATGATTAATGTTAAAAAGATACAAACACCTCTAAAACGGGAAAAATTCAAAAAAATAATCTATAAGTGCATTTGCCCTAAAATTTGTACCACAAGGCCTCCTCTTTATGCTTGATTTTTACATTAAGTTTCGTAAAAAATTGAGCATGTTTGCTTACCAGACTAGTTCATAAGTTTAAGTTGTGAGATTTCCCCCCTTCAAATGTCAATGCCCTCATTGATCCTTTAATCTATCACAACTTCCATGAAGGTTTCTCCTTTTGAGCACTGCCTTCTTGAATCTTCATAGGGGTCTTCAGCCTGTTTACTCGAACTATTCTGTCGACCGATCCATGCTTGTCTCTTTAAGCTAACATTATTTAAGAGGCTTTGATAAATGGCACCCTCAACCTGACATAACTTTCACGATCATTGTTAGTTAGCTACTCCTTAGCTCCTCTCTAGGCTTCCTCTCAACTTTGTCTCCTTAAACTCACACCATTGCACATTTGCTTCCCCTTTCACAATCCTTGGGTAGTTGCCTCTACAACTTTAGTGTCCTAATTGTTACTACCTCCCAGACTTTGTGTTCTACCTTTGTAGATGTAACATTATTGTCTCGACACAAACTCATGTGTCACTGTCTCTATAGTTCTCCTAGCTCTATCGTCTCTACAACTTCACCTGTTCCACTGTCTTTGCAATATTCAAGTTATTACCTCTATAACTCATACTTGCCTCACTAACTCTACAGCTTGCATGCACACTGTCCCCGCACAGCTCTTGATGCACTTGCTACCTTTGTAGCTCTTGATTCAACTTGCTATCTCTATAGCTTAAGTGTGTACTACCTCTATAGCTTGTGCACCTGCTTGATATTTTGGATATCTACTAATAGATAGCCTCACATCTAATGTCCTATACACCAATATAAGAGATGCAAGTCTATGATGATATCTTGTTCACATGCAAGTCCCATACCTTGCTCAGAAAACATGGTTCGCTTGCAAGTCCCATACCTTGTTTACAAGTTTGCTTACGTTGGGTTCGATCAATCCACTATACTTCCACAATGCAACTTTTACACTCGATCAGATGCTCTTGACCCTCTCTGAATTGACACCTTCATGGTATATTTTGACCATCACAGTCTTTTTGGAGTTGATGCAACCTAGCATTATGGTCCTCATGACCCCTCTTATGCTTACACACTCAAGTGCTATCTCTTCAAAGTCGATACTAGCTCATCTCATGCTAATCTTATAACCACTCACTAGCATCATTGCCCTCATAGCAACTTCTTCAATGATCAATGCCCTCTCACTTGGCATTTCTCTAGTGACATCCCTTTAAAGACTCCTTCTTCAAGTGCATCTTCATGATGGCTCCCCACATCAATAGTTTTGATGGGGGTTGAGCATCGAGTATTGATAACACAAGATTTGACATAGTTAATTGGCCTCATACTTAGCATTGTAAGAGTTAAATTGTCATGTTTGCAGCTGAATTT
>JANHAO010030587.1:0-10118 GCA_026873985.1 Saraca asoca
GTTCTTGGCTCCATCCAGTCCCACTCAAGCCCCTCTACAAGCTAGCACTTGGAGAGGAAGCTTTTGAGGCCATGAAGAGGATTTTACTGGTGTGAAAATCCATGGTCTTCGGCTGTGCAAGAGCTGAACTAAAGGTTAGTGAGCTCTTCTTCTACTCTAAATTTGATCTAGGTTGTTTTGAGACTTCACACCAATGGATCCTTGGGAGTTTGCTCAGCCAAGAGGAGAATTTTTTTTTGAAATTTTCGGTCTCTTTCACTCATCTTAGCCAAGCAAAAACCTTCAGGGAGAACGAAATAAGACAGTCATGTTATTAGCACAAGGTGTGCAGAGACAAGCTAAAGCCTTAACGCTCGAGAATGTTCTCCAGCAGCAGTAAACTCAATGTTTGAATGACCCAAACCAAGGTAACTCTCCAGCTCATTCATCACGAGAGTAGATCCCAGGTTACAACCCTCAAGACAATGGGGATAAAAGGATCCAGCAATCGTCCAGTCAGCACTCTGGGGCATGAGACCCGCTAGTTGGAGAATAATTCCAAAAGATAGCCCTATTGGAAGAACGCCTCTGAACCCCGGGTGATTGAGCTTGCTATGAGGAGCGTTCACCGCTCTCTAAGGAGATTGAAACTCAAACTCTCCCTCTCAAGCTCAAGGTCCCTGTGATCCCGTTGTATAATGGGGATTCCAATCCTTATGATTATCTGGATGTATTCAATGTTCAGATAGATTTACAAACGGCAGACCCATTAGTAAAGTGCTGAGTGTTTTCGGCCACGTTGGGAGGTGTACCTCAAACTTAGTTCAGAAGCCTCCCAACTCGCTCGATTGGTAGTTAGGAAGACTGCCAATAGAAATTCATTAGCTAATATCGAGCATTAAAGAGACAACCTGTGCCCCCTTGCCACCTTGCTATTATTTTCTAACGCAAGCATGAGTCGCTCAAGGACTATATTGCCATATTCAGACTAGAAGAAAATTCAGTGGAGAATCCATCTGAGGAAATCATGCTGGCCACCATCTCTGTAGGACTCCATAAAGATGGAAAGTTGTACAAGAGTCTGTACAAGTCCCCGGTCAAGGACCTTACCAAATTCTATGAACGAGCTGCCAAGCAGATCAAGTGGGAAGAGACTTTCGGCTTGAAAAGGTCTGACAAGAAGGATGAAAAAGTCGGCCCCTCTCCCGGCAAGAAGAGGAGCGATATTGAACAGGGTGATCATTCCGCCGAATGGATAACAAAGAAATCCAAAAGGCCCAAGAGTGAACGAACTCAACACCCAGACCATTACGAGCAGTTTAGCATCCTATCAGATTCCTAAGATAGGATCATCATGATAGAAAGGGACGGGGAAGACTTTGGGGTCCCCCTGCCTTCTAGGATCCCTTATAGGCGGAGAAACTATGAAGAATTCTACACCTACCACAATGAGGCCGATCATGGAACCTCGAATTGTCAAGCTCTCAGGGAGGCGATTGAGGACCTGATCAGAAGGGGATGACTAAAAGAGTACGTGATGCAGCCTACAAGGTAGCAACCTCAGCCTTTTCAACGTAATTTTGGCCAAGAGTTAGGGGGCTTAGTCCGGGTTATACATTGACAATGCGTTGTGAACCTCAGAAGGAATGTAAATATTTTTTTCCTTTGCTTTGTTGAAAATTGAAAGCTGTTTAGCCTAACGTTGTCATTTTTTCTCTCCCTGCTCTGCACTTTGTTTCCAAGAATTGGTGATATCTGTAGCTCACATGTGGCCAATTTTCTCAAACTTCGTGAAGAATCTTATGCCAACTACGACCTCTGGTCTAGTTGAGGCCCCCCGGAGCTCATTCCGGAGAAGAATAGATAAACACTTAACTAGTTGAGCTACGAGCTCGCTGAGGCATGGAGATGCTCAAAACAAACTCACTTAGCCAGTTGAGCTGCGGGCTCGCTGAGGCATGGAGACGCTCAAAATAAACTCACTTAACCAGTAGACCTGTAGGCTCACTGAGGTGCAGAGGCACTCACTTAACCAGTTAAGCTACGAGCTCACTGAGGTACGGAGACACTCTTAAATACTCAACGCTAGCATGACTTCGTGATCGTTGAAGCGTAAGGAATTGATGAATTGATTATTTGCCTAAGGCAATGGAATCGTTTTACTTTGCAACTTGCATATGACTAATTGTTTGTAGCTTTCATGTGAACTTATCTTATTATCTTATGATTCCCATACTAACTTGTCTATTCATTTGGCCACAGGATCAGTCCGAGCACGAGATCACTCTAGCCTATGACTCATATCATTTTCTGGCTATGCACAGGTCGCACAGGTTAGTCAAACCAAGAATGTTCATACAAGAAATTGAAACAATGAACAAAAATTGTAAAGAGAAATTTTATTCATCAAAAGACCTCAATGAGGTAGATGTACATTAGAAAGCTCTGAATACGAGCTAATCAAAATATAAAAGGGAAAACCTATAACTAAGAAGAAGAGCTGGCCAAGAAGGGCCTAACCCTTGCCAACTAGAGCCCTCAAATTGCTCCAAGTGTCTAAAAAATCTCTCACCAGAACGTTCTCAAACAATGGACTCCTCTTCAATGACCTTCACTAATGGAGAGGGAAAGTGCATTACTGCTTCTTATTTCTTCAGCTTCCAGCTCCTCGTCTGATTTGTGAAGGAATCTAATTAAGAAGCACCAGGAGCTTGGCCTACCGAACAATTGCCTCACGACGGAGCCGAGAGGACACATTGTGAGATTCGTATGAGATCTCTCCATGTTAGCGGAGAAGCCGAGTCTTCCAAACTCACTATGCAGCAAACCATACATGCCTCTATGAAAAGCTAGAACACTGGGAACGACAGTGGTTTATCAGGAAACTCCATGGTTTGCTCAGTACAGTAATAGAAGGGATTGCCTTTCCCTTATATAAAGCTAGGGCTGACTTTGTCAAAGAATCCAGATTCATTCCCCCAACCGTCACCATTAATGGCCTCAGAAAAGGCTAAGTTTGACTCAGCAATAACTATTAGACACATGCTATGAGAAGCATGGCCTAGAGTAAATGAAACGACAGTCTCAGGAGAAGACTTTAGCGGATCAGAAATCAAAAAGTTTTCAACTCCCAGCCCACAGAGCGAGCTAAGAGTTGGGGGGCTTATGTTATATATGAAAATCGATTTGTCCTGGATGAATGCACGAGAAGCCTAAAAACGACATAGGATCGACTTAAACAGTCCCTGGATCATTATATTCTTTAGCTTGCACCACAAGGCAACGTCTCCAGCTCACACTCGCACCCTGCCTGAGCGAGTCTGACTTTCCCTCCTGAAACAATGTGTGTAACCCCAGATTGTGTGATCCGGCCAATAGAGTATGACAAGTGACCCGTACTCACTAGACAGAAGACTTAGTCATTCTCTTCCCCAACGATCAAATGGGGCCCACTTATAGAAGATAATCTATAGTAGCCGAAAAAGAAGATTTAGTCTGTATATTCTATCTTGTATATTAAATATTGATGAAATAGATTTACTACATATGTAATTACCATTATAGCCTCCTCTCCTATATAAATATGAGGGAGGAGCCTCCTGTAAAGGGGGAATCCAAGAACATAGGCAGAGACTCTGCTGGAGTGAAAAGAGAGAACTTAAGTATTGTAACTTTACAAAAACACCACCACAATAACATGCTACCATGGATGTAGGGTACGGTAATATCCGGATTTGGCTTAATCACGTTAAACCCTGTGTCTCCTCCTTTGCTTTTCCCTTCATCTTTGTGCATCTTTGCTGTTTTGTTGTGTTTGAACTGGAAAAAGGTTAGAGTTCCCGAAGAATCTCCCCATTGGTTGGAGTTTGAATCATTACCAAAATTTGACGTCAACATTAAGTTGTGGCGTGTGGGATTTTGGCATTTTCACCTCGTGAGATGGCTTGGTCAAGCTATCTGTGCAGAATATAGTTTTTCTTTAAGTAATGTTAACTGCTGGCAAAATACATTAAGGAGTATGTGGAACATTATATAAAAGGACAAAAGGATTCTTTGATCATTATTTGATTTAAAACCTTAAAGAATATTACAAATCCATGAGGCTAAATTTGCCTTTATTAATAGTCAGGTCAAAGGTGTTTGGCATTCCACGCTTAAGGGAACTCGACCCCTTCAACATTAGCCAGATGATATTCCTCACTTTGCAGTTTCTCTTTTATCACGTAGGGTCCTTCCTAATTAGGACCCAATGTTCCTTCGCTAGGATTGTGACCTCTTGGCAGAATGAGGTGCAAGATGAGATCACCTGCTTTAAAGCTTCGAGTTTGGACCCTTTGGTTAAAATGCCTCTTGACCCACTGTTGGTAGGTCGTGACCCTAAGACAAGCAGTGTCCCTTAGTTCTTCGATAAGATCAAAGCTCATAGTGAGTCGCTAGTTATTCTCCTCTGGATCGAAAGTAGCTCTCCAATGCAAAGTTACCTTGAACTCTACTAGTATCATGGCCTCAGTTCTGTAGGCCATTGAAAAAAGGGTCTCTCCTATGGTGCTGCAAGCCATGGTTCGATAAGCCCATAGCACCTTTGGTAACTCATCCACCTATGCCCTTTTTTGGCTTCTAATTTTTTCTTTAGAATCTGCTTAATTATTTTATACACCACCTCAACCTGCCTATTAGTCTGAGGGTGGTCTACCGATGAAAAACTCTTCAGAATCCCAAGCTTATTATAAAATTCGACAAATTGCTCACTGATAAACTGTGTCTTATTGTCAGTCACTATCTGATGAGGGATGTCGAACTGGCAAATAATGTTATTCCAAACGAATCTCTCAATTTGAGAGGAAGAAATTTGGGCCAGTTCTTTTGCTTTTATCCATTTAGTAAAATAATCTATGGCTACCATTGCATACTTGCAGTTTTCGCGACCTATAGGGAGAGGTCCTATTAGGTCGATCCCCCATATTGCAAAGGGTCAAAGGCTGACCATTTGTTGGAGGAAGGTTGGAGGAGCTCAGGGAATGTTGGCAAATCTTTGGCACTTGTCAAACTGCTTGACAAGGTCAATCGCATCCCGTTTCATGGTCGGCTAAAAGAGACCTTGCTGGAGGACCTTTTGAGCCAATGACAGCCCCTCAGCGTGGTTTCCACAGTGTCCAACATAAATTTCTTTTAGGACGAGGTCGCAGCCTAGACCATCTAGGCATCTAAGGAGTGGAACGAAAAAGGCCCTTCTATAAAGCGTATCGTCAATGATGCAATATTTGACAGCTCGGGTCCATGTGCGACGCACTTCAATTCTGTCTTCTGGGAGTTCTTAATCTTATAGATACTTCAAAATTGGACTCATCTATGAGCCGTGTGTTACGACGATTGTCATTACGACATCTTGCTGCTCAATGCTTAGGGATGGAAGAGTCTCTATTGCTATTGCACCTGAAAAATCTGTGCCCCTGGCTGTGGCCAAGCGAGCTAGCACATCTGTGTGTGTATTTCAAGTTCGAGGGATTTGGCTGATCTCGTACCTTTGAAATTTGTTTAGCAGCTCTTGAGTCCTTTGTAGGTAGACAGTCATTTTCGATCCCTTTGCCTGATATTCCCCTTTTATGCGGCAAACCACTAGCTGGGAATCACTGAAGATTTTCAGTTTTTCAGCTTGTACCTCTTTCGCCATATGGAATCCTACGAGCAAGGCTTCATATTTTGCCTCGTTGTTGATAGCATGAAATTTGAGCCTCAAGGCACAGAGGATTTTATGCCTTTCCGGGCTGATCAAAAGGATTCTTGTCCCTGCCTTTTACACACATAAGGACCCATATATATAGAGTTCCCATTATGGTCCTTCCGAGGTTTTCGCCTCTTTCTTGACAGGTCCAGTGAATTTTGCTATAAAGTTAACAAGGGCTTGTCCCTTAATTACCGACCTTGGCTTGTAATGAATGTCGAACTGGGCTAGCTCGATTACCCACTTGAGTGAGCAACCTGAGGCATCCGCTTTCTGAAGAGTTTGCCTTAGCAGATACTAAGTTAGCATTTCAATAATATGGGCTTGAAAATAAGGTCGCAGCTTTCTAGATGCGACGATGAGATAATAGACAGGCTTCTCCATGGGAGTATAGTTTTCTTTTATGTTCAACAACCTTTACTTACATAGTACACTGGGAGCTGCGCCCCACCCTCTTCATGGATAAGAGCTACACTAATGGCATGTTGGGATACTCCCAAGTAAAGGATTAGCTTCTCGCCTTCCTATGGCTTGGATAATAATGGAGCTCGGCCTATATACTCCTTTAAGTGCGTGAAAGCAGCCTCACACTCTTCAGTCCATTCAAAGCGCTTTGCCTTCCTTAGGACATCGAAGAAAGGCAAACATCTATCTATTGCCTTCGAGATGAATCTATCGAGTGCTATAACCCGGCTAGTTAAGTTCTGCATGTCTTTGATCCCAGCCAATGATCTCATGTCGATGAGTGCTTTAATCTTCTCTAGGTTCACCTCTATTCCTCTATCATTGACCATAAACTCGAGAAATTTTCCAAAGGCTACTCCGAACACGCACTTAAGCATATTCAATTTCACCCGGTACTTTCTAAGGGTCTGGAACATTTCATCTAGATCCTTCACATGATCCACAACCTATCTAGACTTCATGAGCATGTCGTCCACATAAACTTTCATAGTCTTCCCAATTTGATCTTTGAACATTGCATTGACCAACCGTTGGTAGGTTGCTCCTGAATTCTTGAGCCCGGAGGGCATCACTTTGTAGCAATATAATCCTTGATCAGTGATGAAATAGGTGTGCTCCTCGTCTTGAGGCTCCATAGGTATCTAATTATACTCAGAGTATGCATCCATAAAATTGAGGAGTTGACGCCTGACTGTTGTGTCAACAAGTTGGTCAATTCTTGGTAAGGGGAAGCTATCATTTGGACAAGCTTTGTTAAGGTCCATGAAGTCGATGCACAGTCTCCATTTTCCATTCTTCTTTTTTACTAAGACAGGATTGGCTACCCAGACTGAGTAGTGGGCCTCCTGAAGGAATTAGTTGGCCAATAGTCTGTCTACCTCTTCCCTAAAGGCGTCAGAGTGCTCAACAGTGAGTGGCCTTCTCTTCTGATGAACTAGCTGATGACAGGGATCGATATTCAGCTTGTGTGACATAATTTTGGGGTTACTTCCCACCGTATCCTCATGGCCCCAAGCGAAGATGTCTAAGTTCACTGCGAGAAAATTAGCTAGCTGGACCTTCACGTCAGGGGGCAGGTTCTTCCCGAGTTTGAGGCACTTCACTTTGTCTGCCTTACCAATCCTAACCTCTTCGAGCTCTTCAATTGGCCCATTCTCTTTGTCCACTTCCAGGTCACGTGGGTCGAGATCGTGACTAATCCTGGCTAAGCTTGAAACTTGGGGCTATTCGTTGGAAACCACGTTAACTTTTTTGACCTTTTCCCTAAGCTTGACAACGTCCTCATAATACTGTCGGGTGCTTATTGCTCACCTCACAAGCATCCGACCCCATTCGAGGTCAGAAATCACACCATCAGCATCCTGGTTGACATGACCAGGTCTAAATCATTCATTGCTGGCTGTCTCAGCACTATGTTATAGGCTGAAAGGTAGTCTACGACTAGGAAATAAGCTAGAATCGTGGACTAGCGGTCTTTGTCCCCCAGAGTTATGGGGAGTTTGACTTACCCCGCGGGTAATATCGCATTACCAGTAAAGCTGAAAAGAGGTTCAAGCAAAGGTTTGAGATCATCTTGGCTCAGTCCCATCTACTTGAAACATCTTCTATACATGACATTGATCGAGCTGTCGATATCCAACATGATCCTTCGCACTTTGGCATTATTGAATTTGGCTCTGATGACAAGGGCATCATTGTGAGGGGACTGGATTCCTTGTGCATCGTCATTCATGAAGGTGATATATTTTGAGGTGGCCTTGGCTTTCTTGGCAGGTCTGTCAGGCTCACACCCCGCAGATAAGACATAGTTCACATTTTGCACATACTGTTCACATGAGCCACACGAGGTTCCCACAATGTACAGCCCTCCATGGATCATGAAAATAGTTTCGACTATCGTCGTCTGTTCCTGTTTAGCGCTCTGGGAAGGCTACGTTATCTGTTGTTGAAGTCAATGTCCTATAGGTCGTACCATGTATTCTTTTAATCGACCCCTCTTGGTCAAGTCCTTAATCACATTTTTGAGCGACCTGCATTCGGAGATAGTGTGCCCAATGTCATTGTGGTAGACACAAAACTTGTTGGCGTCCTTTTGTTTTGGAGGGGTGAGTAGGGGTCTAGGTCGTCTAAAATTCTCCCTATATTTTTCAGTCACGTATATCCTCTCCATAGTGTCGGACAGGATACTGTAATTATCATGGTGACCTTGGGGTTCAGGTTGCTCTGTCCTGGCCTTCTTAGTAGGTTGGGTACCTGCGTCATTGGTCTGGCCCATCCTACTCTTACTATGGTTGTTCCTTCTCCTGTCCTGGCCAGGGATTGAGCTACCAAGCTCACCCTTCTATTCGGACTTTTTTGGGCCAAAGGTTTCCTCCCACCTAACCTCTTTAGTGGCCCGTTTGTAGAATTCCCCCAAAACTCTTCAACAGGGATTTATATATGTTCTCGTATATCTTTCCATCTCTGCAAAGTCCCGCTGAGATCGCTATTAAGATGTTATCATCGAAGGGGCTCTCCATGTTGCTAACCTCACACCGAAATCTCGTGATGTAATCTTTCAATGGTTCATCCTTTCATTGAAAAATCGTAGCCAAATGGCAAGACGGTGTGAGCTGTTTCTTGAGAGCTTCGTATTGGTCGATAAATTTAGTCTGACATTCCTCCCAGTTGTTGATGCTAAGAGCTGGAAGACCCTTGAACCATGCTCGTGGCACATCTTTGAGTGTAGAGGGAAAGACCTGACACTTGACCAATGGATTGCTAGTCTGGAGGTCCATCTGGATATTAAAAACATCTAGATGATCATACGGATTATTTCTTCCATTATATGGCAGGATGGCCGGAACCTCGAACTGACTGGGGAGAGGTTTTGTCTCGATCTCCTTGGAGAACAAGGTCCTTTCCTTATAATGACCCAACCAGTCCTGGGTCGAGGGATGCTTCGCCAACTTCTACACCCTTTGCATATGTTCTTTGATCATTTGATCTTTAACTTTGGATCGCTGATCTTTGCTACTATCATGGCTCACTTTTGAGCTCTCAATATGGTGCGAATTCCTAGATCGCTGGTTTCCTTCGCACTTGTGAGCTCGTCGTTCCTCTATTACAGGTTGCAAGCTGGAAGAGTGGTTTGAATCTGCTCGATGGGCTCTTTCTCTGGCCAGCTTCTCTTTCCGAGCCAATACTTCTCCTTATGGCTGTTGGACCACTTTTGTAATCGGGATAGCTCTGCCTTGTTTTTGTGCTCTCTGAGTGTGTGCTTGGGTCAACGCTCCAACTGCATCGGCAAGCCTCTTAATTGTACTCTCGAGTGCTTCCTGGTGTTGACGTAGAGCTCACCCACCATCAGTTTCTGGAAGGACGGAGGAAGTGCTTGCCAAGACTGGGTTTTCATCTCCGGACATATTCCGCTGTTGCTCTTCGCAGCCACTTGGTTGGTTAATGGCGACATTTGAACTCCTAATTACTCTTCCTCTTACCATAATAAATGCTTGGTGAATAAAACAAATGAGCAATCTGATCCCACCGAGCGTGCCAAAATGTTGACGGTCGATTTTGGTAATCGGTCAACGAGCAATTTTGAAAACTAGACGACTGTTGAGAGTGAAAGGGGAACAAGAAGATGGCAAGAGATTAAGAGGAAGAGCAGAGAAAACGTAAAGAATCTTATCGTGGTTCGGCTAAAGTCAAGATGACCCTTGCGTCCATGATGGTTGTATTAGCTTTGGGCAACTATTTTGTTACAGAGAGCAATATTACATACATCTATGACTATTTTGGCAGAGTTTCTTGATAACTCTATGAAAATAGAGTTATCTTAATGTTCCTAGACTTAACTTATTGAAGTATAAGAGCGATTCTTTGTATATAAGTCTTTGTTTATAGTTATCTTTGTTAATCTTTTCTAGAGTATCTTCATTGTTTTAAATCTGAAAATTTTGAGTTTGTTTAT
>JANHAO010030588.1:0-10110 GCA_026873985.1 Saraca asoca
AGAAATTAAGTAGTAAATGTACTAAATGCAAATTGATAATTGTGCAACAAGATAAATTGTGTAGCAGGAATGTAAATGCAGGAGCAGAAAAAAATAAAGATTTAGGACACTAAATTTTTTAAGTGGTTGAACTTAAATTGAAACAACAATTCAAGTCCACTCCATTGGATAATCTTCAACCAGATTACCATTTTTATTTTCAAAATATTAGGATTAAAATGGCCTCTTGATCTGCTAGTTTAAAATATAAGAATTACATAGGGATCTTGCTAACCTAGAAGATTTTCACTTAGCTCTTTCAAACCTAAAACCACAAGAATTATCTATAGTCTCTTGCCAACCTAAACAAGATTTCTAACACCTTAGAAATCTCAACAGAAATGAAGAAGAATGGTTTAGAAATACAAAACTAGAATTGTGATGTCTATCTTCATTATCAATGTGTGATTCTTTACAAATTAGCTCCTTGATCTTTAATTATAGAAATCTTGATGAGGCAGAGGTAGATCAGACATAAACTATCTTCTGTGCACAAGTTTGTTATATAAAAGTTAGTTTCTGAAATGAGAATGAGTTATTTATAGAAAGCTTGTAACTGACTTGTAATAGAATAACTAACTTTCAAATTTTCAATTCTTGAATCAATTCGTGGCGGTTAACAACTTATCAATCAATTAGTAAATCGATTTGTCGATAAAGATCATGAAGAACTTCTTCACCGAATCGATGCATGAATTGATTTAAGTTCATTTCACAAAAGTTCTTATGTGAATTAATTCGTGAATCGATTCATGGAGTGAAAAAATGATTTTTATAAAAGTTTCACTTGTGAAAGAACATCTGAATAGCAATTTGAAAACTTCTTAAGTCAAGCTCATTTCATAACTTGTTTCTACCTCATATTAATCATTTTAATAAAATAAGTTGGAGCCAATTTGTTAAGAATACACTTACAAAAGATCTTATTAAAAATCAAATAAAATCTTAATACTAATTAGATTTCTTGAGCAACTTTTGATAAACTTTGAACTTGCACACACTTAACAAATAATTAAACTCATAAACATAATATGATATAGATTAAAATCATTTTCAACATCAAAATAGAAGACAGTATAGCTGGCCAGGCTAACAATCTCCCTCTTTTTGATGGTGAAAAACAATTTTAGATGAGATTCAAAGTTTATCAAAAAACCATTTTTTTAAAGGAGAGTAAAAAATTTATTGTATCCTATTTTCAAAATATTTTTCTTATGCTCATTTAAAATCAAGTTTTAGCTTCTTCTCCCTCTTTTGACACCTCGAAAAGAAATAGGACCTCATTAAAGAAAAAGTTAGAGCATACAACAGTGATATAACATCAAAGCATTAAAAAATGCAATTAAAACAACTTTTTCTGCCCCTTTTACTTATTAATTGATTCTAATATCTGATGTTACTTTCTTTTTAGTGACAAACTTCAGGGTTTTAATTTTAACTCTCCCTGAAATAATGATTCTCTTATTGTATTAAACAAAATTTTGCTTAAAAAATGTGATTTGAGAAATATTGCATGAAATAGTTTAAAAGAAAACTATGTTTTTGGTCTTGAATTGATTATGGAATTGATTCAACTAGGCTTGAATCGATTATGGAATTGATTTGTATAATATATTTTGAATTTTCAAAAATTTGAAGCTTTATTGAAACTTTGAAAAATCTGGTGAATCGATTTAGAACTCTAAATTTTTTTTGGAAAATTTGAATTGATTTTGGATTTTATTTAGAGAATTCTGAAATCAGTTTTCATGTACTTTTAAACCAAAAATGTTAAAAACACATAGTTATCAATCAGTAATCAAAGTAATCACAATTTTACCTTAATTCTCAAGATAATCACCTAAAAAACTTTACTAAATTTGCTTTGCAATGACAAATTAAACATATCAAATAAGAAAAATATCAAAACAGTAAGAATTAAAAAGGTGAAATCACATATCTCATAAATTGCTACATGTTATCCTCTTGTAGCTTTTCTATCTTAATCTACAAAATAGAATTTATCTTTGCTTTGCTAATCTTGGATCCATATAGGTTAGTGATCGCAATAGGATTTTTATTAGGGGTACTTGCTTTTGGCAACTAGACTTATTATTCATTCGATCTCAACATATATGTGCCATTTCTAAATAGACAATTTCTAATATGATGACTTTTGTGATTGTAGTAATAACAAATGATATAAATAGGATTTCATCTTTTAGATTTCCTATAATGTTGTTGCCTATATCCTAGACCATTTTTATTATGAAATGTTTTTTGATTGTGCAGCATACCCTTTAATTTCCTATTACGATCAGAGAAGCCTTGCAATGTTTTTATTAAATTAGTTATTTCAAACTGATAAGAATCACATTATTCACATTAGCTTTCTTTACTTAACTTTTCATTTAGAGCAGTCAAATTTTCATTTTCTTTTTCTAACTGCTCCTTTTTCTATTTTAGCTTGCTTCAACTCTTTCGTAGCTTTTACTAATGAATCATGAAATTTAATGCATAAGTCTTTAAGTTCATCATCATTTTCATCATTAGATTCACTATCAAATTCATCATCAACAGAATTATAGAAGAAGCATTTAGTACTAAATATCTCAAGGTCTTGATCAAGTCTGGCCATGAGATATAGCGGTGCTTCATCTTCTGATTTTTCTTCTTTTGAACGAGAGTTTGCATCATCATCATTCCAGACAACAAAATTTGATTTCTTGTTATATGAACTCTTCTTCCTTCTTTCATTTTCAATTTGCTTCTGCAAATAAATTGGGCAATCTAAGTTATGTGTTTTTTGCCTATTGGGGTTGTACTTGTCCTTTGTTCACCCTTACTTTGTTTTCTGCCTCTTAGAGCTACTTTCCTCTTTTGATTTTTCTTCTTTCCTTTTAGAGCCTTGTACAATTGCTTGCTTAATGAAACAATTTTGTCTGCATCACTCTCTGATTCATCTTCACTGGAATCTAATTCTTTTGCTACTTTAAGTGCCAGAGTCTTCTTTTTATCCTCTCCATTCTTTTTGTATCTTCTCATCTCTAATTCATGCTCCTCCAAATTAGCAATGAGCTCTTGAATGGTAGGGATTCCCATCTTTAGTGACTCTTTAATTGCAGAAACCTTGGGCTGCCACTCCTCACTCAAAGATTTTAGAATCTTGTGAACAAGATTTGCATTTTCAAATTTTCTACCAAGCAATATCAAATAATTAGTAATTGCTGTGAATCTTTGAATTAAATCCTTGATTGATTCACCTTCTTTCATTTTGAACATCTCATATTGTGACATAAGAACATGCACCTTAGAAGCCTTAACCTGTGAAGTGCCTACATGTGCAATTTTTAGTGTGTCCCAAATTCTTTAGTAGTAGAAAAATTTGAGATTCTTTCATATTCATTAGGTGATAAGGAGCTTGAAATTATCCATTTTACTTTAGCAGCAAGCAAATGTCTTTTTCTTTCATCTTTAGTCCAAAGTGATTTAGGTATAAGTTATACATCACCATTAATTAAAATCCTGGGAGGTTCATAACCTTCCTCAACCAAACCCAACATGTCAACATTTGTAGCTTTAATAAAGTCTTTTATTTTTTGCTTCCAATAGGTATAGTGTTCCTCATTAAAACCAGGAGGTTTGTGCATTGATGAACATTTGGGTAGTAAAAAGTAGTTTGAATCCATAATTTTCGAGAAAACATAGGTATATCAAGAGCCAAAACTCTTATACCAACTGAGGCTCCTAAATAAAGATATGATACAATTAGATCTTGCCCTTATTCCTTTAGGGGAATTTATATACACTTTTGAATATTATGAATTCTTATTTGGATTTAACAAGAATGTGATTTATAGCTTTGTATCAAAAGGCACAATAGAAAATTAAGTAGTAAATGTACTAAATGTAGATTGATAATTGTGTAGCAAGATAAATTATGTTGCAAGAATGTAAATACAGAAGCAAAAAATAAATAAATAAAGATCCAAGACGCCACATTTTTTAAGTGGTTCAACTTAAATTGAAATCACAATTCAAGTCTACTCCATTAGATGATCTTCAACTAGATTACCACTTTTATTATCAAAATATCAAGATTAAAACAGGCTCCTGATCTACCAGTTTAAAATATAAGAATTACACAGGGATCTTGCTAATCTAGAAGACTTTCACCTGGCTTTTCTAAACCTAAAACCATAAGAATTATCTATAGGCTCTTGCCAACCTAAATAAGATTTCTAACACCCTAGAAATCTCAACAGTAATAAAGAAGAAAGGTTTAGAAATATAAAACCAGAATTAAGATGTCAATCTCAATTATCAATGTATGATTCTTCACAAATTAGCTCTTTGATATTTGATTGTAGAAATCTTGATGAGGTAGAGATAGATCAGATATAAACTATCTTTTTTGCACAAGTATATTCTGTAAAAGTTAGTTTCTGAAATGAGAATGAGCTATTTATAGAGGTTGTAATTGGCTTGTAATAGAATAACTAACTTTCAATTTTTTAGTTCTTGAATCAATTCGTGAATCAGTTCATGGTGGTTAACATCTTATCAATCGATTAGTGAATTGATTCGTTGATAAAGATCATTAGGAACTTTTTCACCAAATTAATGCATGAATCAATTCATGTTCATTTTATTAGAGTTCTTATGCGAATCAATTCATGAATGGATTTACAGAGTGAAAAAATGATTTTTATAAAAGTTTCACTTGTGAAAGAATATTTGAATAGCAATTGGAAACTTCTTAAGTCAAGCTCATTTCATAAACTTGTTTCTACCTCATATTAATCATTTTAATAAAATAGGTTGGAGCAAATTTGTTAAGAATTACAAAGATCTTATTAAAAATCAAATAAAATCCTAGTACTAATGTAGATCTCTTAAGCAACCTTTGATGAATTTTGAACCTACATACACTCAACAAACAATTAAACTCATAAACATAATATGATATAGATTAAAATTGTTTTCAACATCAAAATAGAAGACATTATAGCTAGCTAGCCTAACATGCACGTATATGGCCAAGCCTCTAGCTTTTTTCTTTGAAGTCAAAGTTATGTTCTAGGTAAACAAAAATTATATTATTATAGATAAAATTTAGAAAAATAAAATAAAATTGGTCTCCAATCTTATGTAAATCATGATTTTTTCTTTTTCATTTTTATAAAGGAGTTTGTCTTAGATGAAATTGTAATTTACTCGAAATTTTTTAAAAGGCTCATCTTGAACCTAATTCGAATAAACTCAACTTTAAATCCTACACATTTGCACATAGTGTTTTAAAATCATTTCATTTTTCTGAACAAGTTAAAATGGATTGCAAAATTCTTAATCCATCATAAACAAATCAGACTAAGTTTTATACTTAATCCAACAAGATCTTACAATTTAATGATTACTACTTATGCAAGGTCTAGGGAGCTATAAGTCTTATATTCAATTCCCACCAAGATTTATTAGATGATTTTTCCCTCTCTCCTATAGGGAGACATATATTCTCCCCTCCTAGATCAATGATCTCCTGTGTAATCAAGAAAAAAGTTTTATCTTTAATCTATGTTTATTCAATGCGTGGGCATTTGTACCCAATTAGAGGTTCATAGAAAAACACTCCAAGTTGAAAGTAGCTCCATAATAACTCTTAGCAAGCTAATTAGCCACACCATTCCTGTTGTGGGTATTTCTAGAATCACATAAATGGGCTCGTAAAAGCCTAATAGATGGACTCAGCTAATAATAGCCTAGTTCATTCAGGATTAAGGTCGTTGGACCAAGAAATAAGGTTGTAAAATACGAGCTAAGATCACTAGTTAATATTAGGTCAAAGTAGCCACCTCAGGTCGTTAGGAACAAGGCTCAGCTTATAGATTGAAGCACGTATCCCTAACCACCAATGTAAGAAGATCCGTTCAATTTCCTACTTCGATGGGGGCTGTTATAACCATCAACCCTTATCTATTATGTAATCCTAATTAAGTCATGATACTTAGCTGTTATAGATTTACATTCAAACAGTAACCTCTCAACCATTATAAAAGGGGATGAAACCATTGTACATGATGATCAATCATTAGATACAATACACTCAACAAAAGAGTAATAAAAGCTGTGGACATAGGGGTCAAACTGACTTTAACCAAACCACGCTAAAAACTTATGGTGTCTCCCTATTTTTCCTCTCTCTTCTCCTCTCTTCTTATGTTTAATTTGCAGTTTGGGGTCCTAAACTTAGGTTGATTGGATTCGACTGTCAACATTTTAGCATTAGAAGGAGGGCTCTAAATTGCATTCCCCTTGATTTTTCAATGACTAGAGGAAGAACCACCAGAAGTTTAGATGCTGTAGTTGACCAGCCTAATGGTCATATAGAATAATAAAGGGATCCAATCCTTCTCATGATAGGCACTTTTGCAGACCCCACCATAGGTGTTGTCGCCGACATGCCCCCAATGGCCTTACACTAACTTATTGTTATTGATGAAATTCAAGCATGGTGTCAGCGTTATGAAGTGCTTGAGAACACGATGAGAGAGTTGGCTGAGATGATTAGGGCATTGACTCAAGCACAAGCATAGTGCTCATAAGAGTAGGTTAGGGACGTTGCTTAGAAAGAAGCTCTCTAACAATCATAGAAGGAGCTCAGGAAAAGAGACTAACCAAAGAAGTACCTCAGCATGCCCATTCAGCTTGTTCTACCAACTCACGACTAAGGTCAGAGGTCCATCGAGCTCATAAGGAGAATGAAGGAGATTATTAGTGATATGGAGGTTCATGTCGAGCTAAAGACTTAAACAAAACAAATCAGAGACATTTCTTAGATCAAAGCTCATTGAGTCATGAGTAGAGGAAACACAGGAGCTCAGATTAACGCTTCCATAAGAAGAGCCACCCATCTTCTAGACATCGGTTTGAGGCTCAAGACCATATGGTAGAGGAGCTACTTCAGAGGGTAGAGTAGTTAGAGTAACACCTTTAAGCTCAAGACAACCAAGATCAATACAAGGAGAGGACCTGTTCACCAGAGAAATAAAGGTGCAACCTCTCTAGGGATGGCAATGAATTAGGTTTGGGCAGGTATGACAATATGCATACATGTACCTATCAAAAAATTCTTTACCCATACCCTACCCGAGCGCACAAACACTATAGTAGGTTCAAGTATGGGTTTGTACCTGTGAGTATGGGTGTACCCACCAGAATTTAAAAAAATATATATGTACATAAAAGAAACTAGGGTAAGTTATGATTTGACCCTATGACTTTTTCACTGGCTGCAAATAGATCCTTATTAAAAAAATAAAATTATGTTATGGCTCCAACAAAAAATACTAAGATTTCACTTCAGTCCCTTAGCCAACATTTTTTTTGAGGTATTACATAGTGTTTATATAAAAAAATAAAGTTTTTATTTAAATGGATAAATGGGTACGGGTATGGATATTTTTTCATACTTGTATCCATATCCATACCCATACCCATACCCATTACAGGTATGATTTTCATACCTATACCTGCCCATAAATATTTTTTCTCATACCCATACTTACCCATCACAGGCGGATATCCACGGGTAAGTAAGTACGTGGGTAAAATTGCCATCCCTAAATCTCTCCCTCATAAATTTAAAATCCCCATGATCTCACTATACAATAGGGACAGTGATCCATATAACCACCTAGATGCATTTGATGTGCATATGGATCTTTAGACAATTAATCCCTTAGTTAAGTGTCGCGTCTTCCCCACCACTCTAGGAGATATACCTCAAACATGGTTCAAGAATCTCAAAGTTTACTGCATTAACAGTTAGGAAGAGTGCTTGAGAAGATTCATCAACTAGTATAAAGCACTAAGAAGGCAACCCGCACCATCCTGCCACCTCGTAATAGTCTTTTAGTGGGAGAATGAATCACTAAAAGACTACATCATTTGGTTTAGGCATGAGGTCAACAATGTAGAGAACCCCTTAAATGAAAGCATCTTAATAACAATCTCAGCGAGACTTTGCAAAGATGGAAAGTTATATGAGAGCATATACAAGTCTCCAGTGAGGGACCTGGGTGAATTTTATGAATAAGCTGTGAAAGAGATCAAGTGCAAGGAGACTTTTGGCCCTAAGAAGTCCGATCATAAGGACAAGAAGAATAGCTCTGACTAAAATCGAAAGAGGAGTAATGACAGAAAAGTCAAGGGCGATTCTGATCATTAGCTTGTAAAAAAGGCTAGGAATGAGCAACCTCAATATCAAGGGAGCCATAATAGCTACAACATTCTGTCTGACACTCAAGACAGAATATTCACTACAAAAAAAGAAATGGAGGACTTTGGAAAGCCCAAACCCCTAAGGGCTTCTAATAGGCTTAGGGACATAAACAAATTTTGTGCCTACCACAATGAGGTTAGACACAATAATTCATAGTGTTGGCAACTTAAGGATGCAATTGGGGATTTGATCAAGAGAGGTCACTTAAAGGACTATGTGGTTCGACCTATAGGATAATGACCTCAGTAAACACAATAGGGTCCTAGGTGAAAGCAAACATTTGCTATATAAAAATAAATAAATAAATAAATATATATATATATATATTTAAAAGCTAGTAAAAGCTCTTATGTTTTTCCTTGAATTTTCATAAGTGTGTTTTAAATGAGATTTCAACAAAATGTTATATGGAAAGGTCCGCGCTTAGACTAAAAATCTGGCGATACAACACTATGCCCTATTTTCCCGAACTTGCAAGATGGGACACTAGGTCTGAACTCAGAAAACTCACACATCCATTGCTTACTAAGGCACATCCATGCAACCTACATGAGCAACAAAATTACTGGCAAGGATGCATTCATAAGACCTACTCTCTGGCATTGTATGTGACTAACTTTTTGGCACCGCATACGACCTCCACTTTGGCACTGCATGCAACCTACTATTCGGCACTACATGTGGCCTACTCTCTGGCACCATATGTGACTAACTTTTTGGCACTATATGCAACCTACTATTTGACACCACATATGACCTACTATTCGGCATCGTATACAAACTACTGCTCGGCACCGTATGTGACTTACTATTCGACACCACATATAACCAACTATTTGGCATAGCTTATGAATTACTGCTTGACATCGTATATGACCTACTATTCAGCACCACATACGATCTATTATTCGACATCGTATATGAACTACTACTCAACATCGTATGTGCCCTATTATTTAGTACTGTATATGGCCTACTATTTAGCATCACATAACGAACTACTACTTGGCACCATACACGACCTACTATTCTGCATCATATGCAACCTACTATTCAACATTGCATATGAACTACTACTTGGCACTATATGTGACTTATTATTCAGCATCACATATGACCTACTATTCGGTATCGCATACAAACTATTACTCGGCATCGCATTCATACAACCTACTTAGACATTCATTTTAACAATGACAAAGTCATAGGTCGATTGACCTATTAGACATCCATTTTAACTAAATGTTCGTTAAGTCATGGTTTGCAAGAACTTAACCTATTGAATATCCAACTCAACATACTTGGAAAAGTAAGAATTATAAAAGTTCATTCAACGAGAAAAATATACATATAGAGGTACAACGATACAAGATTGAAATAAGCCTACAACTATCATGGCCTATGAAGAAGACTGGCCTCTTGTGGGCTAAAGGATCGACATATTTGATGAGCAAACATCCATCATTTGGTTGTTAGCCAAGTTACTTTCAAACTTCTTCCTATTCGCCTCCCAAGGAGGGAAAAGAACAAAGATGAAAGAAATGAACCCATTAGCATCACCATGAGGAAATGAAATTTGTATAAAACTTCCTAAGATCCTCAAAGAGGAATTGTCCATGGGAATCTCCTATGCAGTAGGCTATACACACCCCAAAGCACTTTATTTAAGATCTATACTGTTAGCCTAGCCAGCTAGATTGCCTTTTGTTTTGATGATGAAAATAACTTTGATCATATCATATTATGTTTATGAGCTTTAATTGTTTGTTAAGTATGTGCAAGTTCAAAGTTCATCAAAGGTTGATCAAGAG
>JANHAO010030589.1:0-10111 GCA_026873985.1 Saraca asoca
TGGCCAAATTCCATTGTTTAGACCACTTTTTCTTTTTTTTAAGATTTTTTATTTAATTTTTAGGTCCCCCTTAGTGGTAGTTTTTTAGTGGTGGTGGTTCAGCAATTTTTAAAAATGTCTAGTTATGTTAATTGTTACTATTTTGAGTAATTTTTAGTCTTAATTGTTGTGTTGTTGTGTTTTCTAGTTTCCTGTCATTTTTAAGCCTTTTTAGTGTAGTGTATGTGCAGTGTAGTGTCTTTTGTTGCATATCTTGCATTTCTACATCCTACATATATTTATGCATTCTACATGTTGCATGTTGTGTTGTATTGTTTTTCAATTTCCTGTCATCTTTCAGCTTGTTTAGTGTAGTATATATGTAATGCTTGTTCACTAGTTCTTCCTCTTGTCATGATATCTGGAACTTGATTCTAAATTGCTTCAAAAGATTAAAAGAAGACTAGTCAATTTGAAAAAAAAAAAAAGAGAGAAATCTGGTTCTGCTGCAAAATGATAGAGCATAAGCTTAGTGAGTTAGCTTCCTTGGTGAGATAATGGGCAATACTTGCACAATGACCTGCCCCAATTTAGCCAACTGAGTGTTGTCCCATATTTCATCAAGAGGAAGATTTTGATCAAGCTCATCCTGCTACTGCAGTTGTGCCAAGCACTTTTCCTGATAGACCCTAATACCAGCAACCATACCCTTCACCTCAGTAGCCATATCAGTAGCCAGACCAGCAACCATACCATCATCCCTAATATCTACACCAACATGTGCACCAACAACCTTACCACTAACCACAATATCCATACCAACATCCTTACTAGTAGCCTTACTAATGGCCATACCAGCAGCTGAGTTGGTAGCAATTACAACATCCACTCTTATAGCAGCAACAAGATCTAATACCTACCAATACTAAGCCAACATTGTTGGATCTTGTGAACCAAATGGCAGCCAACAATGTGAGATTTTGGCAAAAGACAAAAGCCATCATGCAGAACTTGGACATTCAAATTGGAAAATTGGCTTCTTCGTCAAGTCAATTACAACAAGGTTCTGCCCAGCCCCTTTCCCAAACAATGCCAATTCAAGAAAATGTTCGTGCCATTACATTTGGGAAGAGTTTACAATAGCAAACTAGCCACCAACCAGCAATAGAGCATTCCATGGAGGAGCATTCTACTTCTAGCATAGACATACATGTTGAGGAGTTAGTTGAAGAAGCTTGTAATGATAAGCTTCATGCTGAATTCCCTGAATTATATCAATTTACTGATTCGGCCCATTTATGTGATGATTGTAATGGTGCTGTGTTATGTAATGCTTGTGCTGAGATTGCTGCATTTTTAGAAAATGGTGGCTCTGGCATAGATTAAGCAACAACAACTCTAGAGATTGCAGAAATTCAATTAACAAAAGTGGTGTCAACCAGCACTTTGATTCCTTCTATAGTGCAACCACATAGTTTGAAGCTGAAACCTTTCCTTGAACATTGCAAGGGCACATTTTTGGAGGAAGATGAGAAGTTGGCAATAGTCATAATGAACCCTCCTACTGATCAAGAAGAAAAGTTGCTGCCAATGCTAAGAAAATACAAGAGAAACTGGTGGAAGCTTAAACGAAAATGGTGGGAGCTGAAGAGAAATTGGTGGCAGCCTAAGAGAAAATACTGGAAATCTTTCCCAATCAAATGGCTGCTGCCCAGAACCATTTTTTACCCTAGTGGCTGATGGAGGAAATCAACTTGGAAGTAGCCCCACACATTAATTCTCCAATTAGATAAGGTTGTTTGTTAACCCCCTCTCTTTATTTTACTTGTCCTATATATATTTGTTGTTGATATATGTGTTGTTGTGCTTCATTGAATTTGGGCTTACATTGAGGACAATGTGAGATTTAACTATGGGGGGGGGGAGATTTGATCTTTTGGGTTTGTTGTTGTGTTTTGAATGATCATTTTTATTGAACCAAACCAGAAATTTTTGTTGCATAATAGAATTTATTTTGCATGCAAAACATACAAAAACCAAAAATGAGGTTAGGGCTTACAACAAGTTCTCTCAAATTATGAAATTTCAAATAGTCAAACAAAATACACCATAATTAGGATTCATCTTTTAGGATAGAATTAAAGTAATGATAAATACCATTCTTAATCCTTATTTTAAGCATGGGAATTTCAATGGGATGACATTTAAGAATATTAAGAATAAGTTTACCTCAATCATCAAGAATGATAATTTCATTCTTGAACATATGCATATCATATCCTTTTTCCATAAATTGTCTCAAGTTTAACAAATTACTTTTCATTTTTGAAACATAAAATACGTTAGAAATACATTGATGATCCCCATTATTCAACTTGATAAGGATTCTACCTTTTCTCATCACAAGAATCCTGCTATCATTTAAAAACTTCACGAATGATCTCACTGATTCATCTAGATTAATAAATAATTTTTTCCCACACATGTGATTTGTGCATCTAGTATCTAGAAACCAATTATGATAACTGATTCTTCAATATTGGAGGACACCATAAAAGTGTTTGATGTTCATTATCTACATCTTCCTTTTGTGCAAATCAAGTCATTTCCTATGGTTGTTCATTAAATTAAGCCTGCACTTAAAAAAATAATGTCTATAATTATGGCTAGTACAACATTCAACATTTAATTTATTATACTTACCTTCTTGAAACTCATCGACTTAGTTACGATTATTATTCTCAACCCATTTACATCAAAATATAGGCACCCTGAATTTGATGTAGTCAAGCTCCCATATGTCTTCAATGACCCTGTAATATGGCATATTTGCGTATACAAGACTTTTATCTTTGGAATTAGAAACATGTATTAATTGAGCCACCAAAGTAACTCCACTATTTTACATAATGCTTTCGCCATCATGTCCCTTTATGTAGAAAGAATACCCATTGATGTCATATCCATGATAAGATAAGACCTCCATGCGAGGCCCTTAAGCTAACCATCTTGTAGTTTCAGAAATATCATTTGGTGTTTGTGCCAACTGAAAATGAACTCGATTCTAGAACCAACTTATGAAGAAGTGGTTATGTTTAGCTTGCACCCACTATTTTTATTTTTGCAACTCTACTTTCTTGTAAAGGTTATATGCTTGTCGAAGTAAGGCTTTACTTCTTCACTATTATGTAGGATGTAAAGGTATGCTTTTAACAACATTTAATGACTGATGCTGGCCACTCGAGGTCCTTAATGTACCTATATCTACAATTCTTCCCTCGTGATGAGACTTACAAAGTCTAATGGCTTTTGCATTTGATAAGATTCACTATAGAACTTAACAACCTCTTCAGCTATGTAGCCTTAAAAAATACATCCTCTTAACCAATGTTGATTCCTCGCATACCCTTTTAGGATTTTCATATATCATTCAAATGGGTACATCCATCCTAAATAAATTTGTCCATAAAGTTTTATCTCTCTCACCAAACGAACAACTAGATGCACCATAATGTCAAAAAAGAAAGGTGGAAAATACATCTCAAGTTGACACAGTGTAACAATAACTTTCCTTTACAAGTCATCCAATTTCTCAGGGTCAATGTCTTTATTATATATTGCATTAAAGAAAAAACAAAGTCTAATAATGTCGTGTCTCACCTGTTTAGGTAATTTTGATTAGATAGGCACAGGTAACAGTTGTTGCATCAAAGCATAATAATCATGAGACTTCAAACCAACTAATTTCAAATCTTCCATTAAAACAAGGCTTATAATATTTGAAGAATACCCCTATGGCACCTTAACACCATGTCGACACTCACAAAAACTTGTTTTCTCTTTTCTAGACATAGTATGACAAGTTAAAGGCAAATATGTACATTGAACCTTCTTTTATTGTGCTAATGCCTTTCATATTACCATTTCAATAAAGTATAGTCTTACTTTGATTCCATCCTTGGTTTTACCAGATATGTTCAAAAATCTTCCAATAAGACTATCACGGATATTTTTCTCCACATGCATCATATCAAGGCTATGTCTCATAAACAAGATTTGCCAATATGGAAGACAAAAAAATGTGGTCCAATTTTTCCATGAAGTTTTATCACTAGTAGGTGTATAGGGTTTGCCAAAAATAACATCAATATTTTTCACCCGTTCATAAATTTGGCCCTAAGTTATTGGCATTGGAGCTTTTGCCTTCTCATGACCCATTGAAAGCCTTTCTTTGCCTACGATAATGGTAGGACTAGGGAAGAAATCTTAGGTGACTGAAATACACTATCTTCATTCTATGCTTAAGTTGACAAGAAGATGTATCATTCTCACAAATAGGGATACTTTATGTTGTTTGACACTATATCCAAAAAGACATCTATATCATTTTCTGGCTATTTGGGGCTTGAAATCATTAGCAACAACATTATATACTTGCACTTCATACATAACTATTGTGGATATCACTCAGACTAGATAAAAGAGGGCCAGCCAAAGCCCAAAGAATCAGAGGGTGAAATAAAAAGGCACGACCTAATTTAAGTAAGGTCGCTAGAGAGTCGCACAACAAACTGCACGATGCAAGCTCGTGGACTTTAATAAAAAGGCACGACCTAATTCAAGTAAGGTTGCTAGAAAATTGCATGACAGCTCATACGACGCAATACTCATGGACTTCGAGCAGCGGAGGCAGTAGCAAGCTCTCCCCTACATCAATGGAAACTGCTAAACGTCTGACAAATGCAGCCTAAGCACTCTACCAACCCGTAAAATAGCCCCTAAAGTTTGACAATGATTTGGCTAGCATTTATTGCTTCGCATCTAGCATTTAATGAATAGTATAAATATAATCATAGTTTTACATTGATGAATTACGAATTGTAACCCTCTTCACTTGTATAAAAATGGGATGGGAAACCATAAGGAAAGAAAGAGAGAAAAAAAAGAAAAAAAAAGAGAGAGATAGACACTCTGCTACTAGATTTTTCATACACTTGTATGTCAAGAACACAAAAATAACACAACCACCATGGACGTAGGAGTCATCTGGACATTGGCCAAACCACGATAAAATCTTTGTCTGATCTTTTTTCCTTTTCCTTCGAATCTTCTCTTCATTTATCACTTTCTACATAATCACATAGCAGTTTGGCCCTCAGAACCTTCGGTTGACCGATTGCCAAAATAGACCATCAACATTTTGGCATGCCTGGTGGGATCAAACTGCTCTCACATCCTTCACTAATCAAACACGATGGAAAAAGGAAGAGTGACCAGGAGTTCAAGCATTGCAACTAACCAACCAAATGGTCATGGAGAACATCAGCAAAAAGTACCCAAAAAAGAATACCTGATCTTGGCGAGTGCCTCTTTTTCCCTCCCGAAGGCCGATGGTGTGCAGGCCCTACGTCAACGCCATGAAGCACTCAAAAATATGGTGAAAAAACTTGCCAATGCAGTCAAAACATTAACCTAGGCATACACTCAGAGGGACCGAGAACAAGGCGGGGCTGCCTCCGTCATGGAAGTGGCCCCGCAAATGCAAGCAGAGGGACTAGCACAGAGATAACAATCGATCAGGGAGAGAGCCTGGAGAGCCGATACAAATCATTCCTCCAACTTGCAACCTAAGACGGAAGGATGACAAGCTCACAAGGATAAGGGAAACCAGTGAGTTGAGAGCTCACATCGTACCAAAGACTCGAATATGGGCCATGATAATGGCAAAGGGCAGCCATCTGAGGCCTAGGAACAAATGATTGGAGAAATGCCCTTCGACCCATGATCAACCAGATCGCTATGAGGAAAAGACTCCACTTTCCAAGGAAATTGAAACAAAACCTCTTCCTTAACGCTTCAAAGTCCCAACCATCCCGCCATATGATGGAAGGGGTGACCCTTATGATCATTTGGATGCTTTTAACATACAAATGGATCTCTAGACTGGCAATCCCCTGGTTAAATCCAGGGTCTTTCCAGCTACTCTCGGGGATGTACCACGGGGGTAGTTCAAGAGTGGAGGAATATCAAAATAAATTCATTGATCATTACGGGGCCCTTAAGAAGTAGCTTGCACCATCTTGCCATCTGGCTACGATTTTCCAAAGGAAGAACGAGTCATTGAAGGACTACATTACCAGATTTCAATGCGAAATTAGTAACATAGAAAGTCTTTCTGACAATAGCATCTCGACGAAAATCTTGACAGGACTGTGCAGGGGTGGAAAATTGTATGAAAGTGTATACAAGTCCCTGGTAAAAAACTTGAGAGAGTTCCATGAGTGAGCTGCGAAAGAAATCCATTAGGAAGAAACCTTTGGTTCAAAGGGATGTGGACAAAAGAATGAACCTAGTAGCTCAACTCCCGGTAAAGATGGAAAGAGAAGCAATCACGATAGAAGCAGAATGGCCCAGGTCAACAATGTGGGTGTTTACCCCACAAAGAGAGTAAGAACAGTGTGACCCGAGCCCAAAGGCTGCTATAGTAACTACAGTATCCTATCCGACACCTCGAAAAGGATATATATCTTGGAAAAACACAAAGAGAACTTCAGACGACCCAAACCACTAGTGACCCCTTCAAAGTACAGAGATCCAAATAGGTTTTATGCCTATCACAATGACATAGGACATACCACCTCAGAATGCAAATATCTTAAAGATGCAATTGAGGATCACATTTATAGAGGCCGCCTAAAAGAATATGTGTTACAGCCGTTGGGCTAACGATCTCCGTAGTGCACAGAACAGCCACCTCCCATCGTTGAACCAGGACAAGCGGCCGTGGTCAGGACCATATACACCATTCATGGGGGACTGCACATCACGGGAGCTTTACGAAGCTCACAAGAGAGGTACGTACAGAATGCGAGCTATGTCTTGTCCATGGGTTGTGAGTCTAACAGACCTGCCAAGAAAGTAAAGGTGACTTCTAGATGCGTGACCTTCGTAGATGATGACGAACGCGGAGTCCAATCTCCCCATAACGATGCTATAGTCATCAGGGCCAAGGTTGGCAACATCGAAGTGCAGAGGATCATGCTAGATACCGACAGCTCAGTAAATGTCATGTATAAAAAGTATTTTGATCAAATGGAACTGACCTGAAGTAACCTCAAATCATCTCCCAATCCCCTTTTTGGTTTCACTAAAGATGTAGTATTTCCTGTAGGGTGAGTTAGGCTTCCCATCACTTTAGGGGACAAGGATCGTTAATTGACTGTTTTGACAGATTTCCTGGTTGTGGATTGCCCTTCAGCTTATAACATAGCCCTGGGATGACTAGCGATGAATGATCTAGATCTGGTCATGTCTATCAGAACCTTAACCACCATGTCTAAGCTCGAAGAGAAAGGCAGAAGAGTGGTTGCAGCTCCTCATGAAGAGTCCCATGCCTTGAATTCCATCAAAATCAGCCTTGATCTCAACCACCATGACTGGGAAATGGACAGAGAAACTGAGCCGATCGAAGAGCTCAAGGAGATTGGAGTCGATGAAATAAATGATCAGAAACGCCTCAAACTGGGAAAAAGCCTGCCCTCAAACTTGAAAGATCGATTGATAAAATTTCTTAAGGTGAATTTGAATGTCTTCGCTTGAAGTCACGAGGATATAGTAGGGATCGACCCCAAAATTGCCTCACATAAGTTGAACGTCGACCCTCACCACCAATCGGTTAAGCAGAAAAGGAGACCTCTAACTGCAGAACGTTCCCACATGCCGAAAGAAGAAGTGGATAGACTACTAGTGAACAAATTCATTCGAGAGGCCCACTATCCCATTTGGATAGCCAAACCCATCCTGGTAAGAAAGAAGGATGGGAGATGGAGGACGTGCATTAACTTCATAGACTTGAACAAAGCTTGCCTGAAAGACAGTTTTGCCTTACCAAGGATTGACCAACTCGTCGACATGATGGCCAAACACCAACTCCTCAGCTTTATAGACCCATATTTCAGGTATAATCAAATATCCATGGAACCTCAGGATGAGGATGACACCTCGTTCATCATGAACCGAGAGTTGTATTGCTATAAGGTGATGCCTTTTGTGCTAAAAAATGTCAAGGTAACCTATCAATGGCTAGTCAATGCAATGTTCAAAGATCAAATTAGTAAAACTATAGAGGTCTATGTGGATGACATGCTTGTGAAATCCAGGCAAGTCACGGATCATGTAGGTGACCTGGAAGAAATGTTTCAAATCCTACGAAAATACTGGATGAAGTTAAATCCTCTCAAATGTGCGTTTGGAGTAGCTTCAAGAAAGTTTTTCAGGTTCATGGTGAATAAAAGGGGCATGGAAGCAAATCCCGAGAAGATTAGAGCCCTCATTGACATGACGTCGCCTAGCAGAATTAAAGATGTCCAGATTTTGACTGGTCAGGTCATGGCCTATAGCCAATTTATCTCCAAAGTAATGGATAGATGTTTGCCCTTCTTTGAAGCCTTACAAAAAGCAAGGCACTTCAAATGGATAGAAGAATGCAAGGCCACCTTCATACAGCTGAAAGAATTTTTGGGTAGAGCCCTGCTCCTATCTAAAGCCCAGGAGGGTGATAAGCTAATCCTTTATTTGGGAGTGTGACAACATGCGATTAGCGCAGCTCTTATCCGCAAGGAGAATGGAGTACAATTCCCCATTGACTACATGAGCAAAAGGCTAGTAACTATTCTCCTATGGAGAGGCTAGTCTATGGCCTCGTTGTCGCATCAAGGAAGTTATGGCCTTACTTCCAGGCCCACTCCGTCGAGGTCCCAACTCGGTATCTGTTGAGACATACCCTCCAAAAGGCGGAAGCTTCAGGTCACTTGCTTAAATGGGCAATCAAACTCGCCCAGTTTGACATCCATTATAAATCAAGGTCGACGATTAAGGGGCAGGCCTTAGCTGACTTTCTTGCTGAGTTCACCGGCCTGAGGCAGAAGAGGCGAGAACCCCTGAAGAACTGTGGTGGGAACTTTACACGGACGGATCCTCTTGTGAGCATAGGGCGGTAGTTGGAATTTTGTTAATAAGTTTAGAGAAACTAAAAATCCCCTGCGCCTTGAGGCTCGAATTCCAAGCCACTAACAACAAGGTAGAACATGAGGCGCTCCTTGCAGGACTTTACCTCACAAAAGAGGTGCGAGCTGAAAACCTGAGAATCTTCAGCGATTCTCAACTAGTCGTTTGCCACATAAAGGGAGAGTATCAAGGAAAGAGACCAAAGATGGTTGTTTATCTATGAAAGGCTCAAAAATTGCTCCATAGATTCCCAAGGTTCGAGATCAGCCAAGTCCCTTGAGCTCAAAATGCACACGCGGATGCCTTGGCTCGACTAGCCGTGACAAAAGACACAAAATTTCCAAGCACCATACCGGTAGAAGTCCTTCCATTACCTAGCATTGAGAAGAAGGCAACAATGATATCAATTTTTGTGGCGCACAGCTCGTGGATGAGCCGCATTTTGAACTACCTACGAAATGGCGAGCTCCTAGAAGATAAGTTAGAGGCACGCCGCGTGCGATTCCAAGCAGCTAGACATTGCATCTTAGACGATGTACTTTACTAGAAGGGCCTTTCGGCCCCACTTCTCCGATGCATTAACAACCCTGATCCTGATCTCGTTTTGAAAGTGATACATGCTGGACACTGTGAATATCATACTGGGGGTTATCATTAGCTCAGAAGGTCTTCTGACTAGGTTTTTTTTGCCCAACCATGAAACAAGATGCAATTGACCTTGTCCAGAGGTGCGACAAGTGCCAGAGGTTTGCTACGGTCCCCCAAGCTCCCCCAGCCTACCTCCAACAAATGATCAGCCTATGGCCATTCGCAATATAGGGGATCAATTTGATAGGACCCCTCCCTGTGGGTCACAGAAACTATAAATATGCGATAGTAATGGTGGATTATTTTACCAAATGGACAGAAGCAAAGGAATTAGCCCGGATTTCTTCTTCTCAGATCAAAAGGTTCATCTAGAATAACATTGTCTGTCGCTTCGGTATCTCCCAGCAAATAGTATCCGATAATAGGACCCAGTTCATGAGTAAGTAGTTCATCCAATTTTGCGATAACCTTGGAATCCTGAAAAGCTTTTCATCCGTGGACCATCCACAGACCAATGGGCAAGTGGAAGCAGTGAATA
>JANHAO010030590.1:0-10107 GCA_026873985.1 Saraca asoca
GGAAACTTTTCAACGGAATATATCCGTTGGAATATTCCAACGGATACATGTCCGTTCTAATATCCGTTGGATTATTCCAACGGATTGTCTAACGGATATGTTATTCCGTTGGAATATTCTCACTTTCTGTTGAATTATTACAACGGACTCATAGTCCATGGGAAAATCTGTTGTAATATTCCAGCGGAACTTATTCCGTTGGAAAATCTGTTGGAATATTCCAACGGATAAAATCTGTTGAAATATTCCGTTAGAAAATCGGGTTTTTCTTGTAGCAAAAGGGAATGTTCAATGATAATCTTCCCTTTATTTAGGAGTTTTTCTCAAGAAAAGAAAGATGATGAGAGTTTATGCTTAATCCTTCAAAGTCACCCAACATTCAATATTTTGTGTTCCTCTAATTTAGATGTTTTTGGAAATTTATTTATTTAATATGTAATTTTAACCTTTCATGTTATTTTAATTTACATTTTTTAACATTATTTTTTTACACTCACAATAGTAAAGTTTTTACAAGGGAGAAAAAAAAATTTGAAGAAAGATTTTTTTGAAAAGTTTCTTTTTAATTGTAAAAAAACTCATTAATAAATTAACTTTTTAAGAAAAGATAAAATTGTAAAACAACATTATAATTAGTTATACATTGTGGTTTAACTTTCCATTATCCTTTCTTAATAATTTTAAACATCCAAATAAGAGAAGGAAAAGCATTATTTGACCATCTATTCCCTTCCTCCCCTTCTCTCTCGTTGTTTTTTCTTTCCTTTCCTTCCTAACTTCAAAATTAATATAAGAAAGGAAAAAGATCGGGGGTTTATGACTAATCCTTCCAAATTTTTCAACATGCTCCACTAAGCACTATTTTGTGTTCTCCAATGTGGAGGATTTTTTAAACATTCAAACAAGAAAAGTATAGTCTTTCCTTAATCATTCATTCTCCCCCTTTTTCTTGCCTTCCATTTTCTTTTATTGTCTACATACCATGAGATAAGAACATTATAAGAGATTTGGTTCAAAGAATTTTGTATTTTTAGAGAGCTTATTCATTTTGGAAACATGATTCCTACAAATGATGCTTTACCATATTTGGTTTCGTTAGTGAAATTATAGGATTGTTATATATATTATTGAGTAAAATTTTATGTATTTATGATAATCTTATTAATTTTAAAAATAACATCATAAAAAATAATTAGAAAAGTTGTTGAACAAGAATAAATGAAAGATAATGATGGTCAATAAAAACAAGCAATGGTGCTTGAAGGTGATAGTGATGGTGGGCATTGAAAAAGAATAGATAGCATGTATGTTTCTTTTTATAACCAAAATATTCTTATATTAAGAACATCCTTTTATGAAAATATTTTGAAAGAAAATTAAAAAAATTACTTTTAAAAATAATGAAAAAAAACTTAAAATAAAATATGTTAAATTCTATATAAACATTTTTTTACACATCTCATTTTAAAAAAATTATTAATTGGTATAAATGTTTTAATATTTATAATGGTATTTCTATTCATATTATATTATTGATAAATCTTGATCTTCAAAATCCAAAATTTATAAAATAAGAATACAAGTGATTGAAGTAGGGTTCCAGATAGCACCCCAACTGTCAAGTTAGTCACCTTATGAAAGAAGATAAAAATGAGAGAATTCAAATATTTGTCTGGAGTGCAGGTCTTAGTTTATATAGAGAAGTGATGCACAAACTGGCATTCTTGAACTTGGGCCTATTCAACCGATTCTTCACCCAATTGATCAATCATGATTCAACGATTCAGTTAGCTGATTGATTTATTTTAGATTGTGTTAATTCTTATTTAAATACTTAAAAAAATATAAATATTCAACCAATTCAACGTTGGCTGAGTTAAAAAATTATATATGTTATATATATTATTTAAGTCACTTTTAAATTAAAATGTATGATTGTATTTGAATATTGATAATTATTTAATCGGTATGTCAGTTTATAATTATTTTTCATATAATATGTATGATGTATAATTAATTTTGTTTTTCAGATATTAATGCGTAGTCTATCATTGGAGGCTCTCATCTGCGTTAAAAGTAGAGATTCAACCTATATTTCATTATGCTTAAAAATAAATAAATAAATAATAAAGATCGAAATTATGATTGTTCACATTTGATATTTCATCGGACGGCTGTCAAGAGTTGACTTCGGCGCTTCAAGATGGGACCCCGGTGGGAACTCGTTGTAAGCTGTGTTACCACGTGGAATTAGGTCATACTGTCGACAGCACTGATTATCTTTTTTTTTTTTTTTTGGCCTTTTCTAAAAGTGATCTCAATTATTGTTAAGATGGTTTCAGTCGGAATGACAGCATAAACACGTCAGCAGATTATCTAATAATGTTAATTACAAATTGATGCTAATATTTTTCTTTTTTTTTACACGTATTAATTTTTTTTGAATTTTTATGAAAAATTTAATATGAAAATTATAATTTTTTATATTTAAATTTTTTTTTTTTTTTATAAAAACATGTATACTTATCAATTTTATATATTACAAATACACAAAAAATTACAATCTCATTATTTAAAATTGTATAATTTTTTTAAAAAAATTTCTTTATTTTTATATAAAATTTACAACTTTTTTTAATATAAAATTTTTCATACACAAGCAGTTGATTAATTAATTGTTAGCCTACTGGTTGAAAACTGATAAGCTAATTGATTGTATTCAAGTGTTTGATAAAATTAATTATTGAACTAACTTATAAATGTAAAATAACATAAAAAGACATATTAATAGTATTAAATAATATATAAAGTAAATTAATTTATATTTATTTTGACATCAAAGCATATTAATTCAATTAAAATATTTGAAATTATAATAAAATTATCAAAAATTTAATTAATTATATATTATGACTCATTTATATTTATTTATTTATTTATATTAAATTAATGAGTATAAGCTAAATATACAATAATATGTATATTTTTTTAATCCTCTTTGGATTTTGTAAAAAAAAATTAAAAATAGTATAATATTAGAAAATAAATTTTGAAAATAAGAGTTTCTAATTAATGAAGATGTGGACTATCAATCAACCAAAAGAAAAGGGATAAATTAAGAAAAAAATAATTAAAAGTTCTACTCTAATAAATTATAAGTTAAGTAACTTCTTAAAAGAGAGTTTTTTTAAAAAAAAAAAAGTTAGTACACCAAATACCTTTAAAATATATATAAAAAAAAGGCTATTTGAGTAAGTTAAAAAGTTAAAAGGTAGCTTTTTTAGTGTGTCAAACACACATTATGTGTTCTATTATATGTGAAAGCTGGATCTTCCTTAATGGCCTGACAAGTGGCCCAAGCGCGGCAAGAATTCGGCTCACAAGACGCTCAAAGTGTTAAGTCTTAGGTCACACCGCTAGTGACCTCCTCTATTCGAGCTCACCCCAGTAAGACTGAGCTTGACCTCGCTACCTTAGAAGACAATAGCTCCCTCAGTTCGAAGAATTTGGCCTGTGAGGTGCGACCAACGACCCGAGAGCTCGTTAAGCAGAAGTCTAGTGTATGAATTACCCAGTGACACGCGGGGCCTACTTATAGAAGGCAATCTGCATAAACAGACTTACAAGATTTTAGTTTATCTGTCCTGTCTTGTACATTAAATACTTGAAGTAATAGATTTATTGTATGTAAAATTATATTTGTAACCTCTTTTCCTCTATAAATAGAAGGAAGGAGATGAACGTTAAAGAAGACTGATGCCATTATACTGAACTCTGTAAAAATACTTTCAGATCAATATATTACCGTGGACGTAGGGTTCAATTCTATTCAGATTTGACTAAACCACGTTAAAAAGCTCCGTGTCTTCTGCTGCTCTTCCTCTTCATCTCGCCTTTTTCATTCACTTATCACATCAACAACCAAATTACAGTTTAAAATCTTAAAAGAATCCTCTGTTCGCTGGAGTTTGTCTCAGAACCAGATTCCATTGTTAACATTTTGGCATCGTCTGTGGGGATCTCACCTATTTTTTAGTTTGGTTTTCTACTATAATGGCCAAGTGAAGAGCCACCAGAGCTTCAAACGCACTCTTTAACCCTCCAGAAAGTCATGTGTCTATGACAGACTCCTCCATCGCTCCCGTCATCGGTGCTACTGCTGGCTTGCCCCTAGCCAGTTCTATTCAACTCACTGCCATTGCCAATGCACCGATGGAGTGCAAATTTGGCTCCAATGCCAGGAAAGATCAAACAATATGATGGGAGAGTTGACTAGAGCAGTCACGACACAAGACGTGCAGAGGTAGGCTAAAGTTGCTGTACTTACGAATGTTCACCAGTAGCAGCGAGTTGGAGATTTGGGCAATATTAATCAGGAAAATTTTCCAGCTCGCTACTTGCAAAAGCAAGCTCTAAGTCATAGCTCTCACGACCATAAGGACTAAAGACTCCAGCAATCTTCCACCCAGCAATCTAGGACACGAGACCCGATGGTTGAAGAGTTATTTCAAAAAATGATTCAGCTGGAGGAACGCCTTCGAGCCTTGAATGATCGGGTTCCCTACAAGAAAAGGTCACCACTCTCTGAGGAAATCAAGGCTCGGACTCTCCCCCTCAAGCTCAAGGTCCCTATGATTCTATTGTATAATGGGGACTTTAATCCGTATGACCATCTGGATGCATTCAATGTTCAAATAGACTTACAAATGGTTGACCCCTAGTCAAATGTCAAGTTTTCCCAGCTACGATGGGAGGTGTACCACGAACCTGGTTCAGAAGCCTCTCGGCTCGATCGATTGGTAGTTGGGAAGATTGTCAACAAAAATTCATCAGTCAGTACTAGGTGCTGAAGAGACAGCTTGTGCCCCCTTGTCATCTCACCATGATCTTCAAGGCAAGCATGAGTCATTGAAGGACTATATTGCCAGATTTAGGCTAGAGGCCAACTCGGTGGAGAATCCATTTGAAGAAACCATGCTAGCAACAATTTCCATAGGACTCCGTAAAGATGGAAAGTTGTACAAGTGCCTGTACAAGTCCCCGATGAAGGATCTTACTGAGTTTTATGAATGAGCTGCTAATTAGATTAAGTGGGAAGAAACTTTTGGCTCAGGAAGGTCTGACAAAAAGGATGAGAAAGCTAGCTCCTCTTATGACAAGAAGAGGGGCAATATGGACCAGGGTGATCACTCTGCTGAGTGGATTGTGAAGAAGTCTAGAAGGCCTAGAGGTGAGCAACCTCAGCATTCGGACCGCCATAAATAATACAACATCCTATCAGACTCCCAAGATAGGATCTTTATGACAGAAAGGGACTGAGAAGACTTCAAAATGCCTACACCCTTTAGGATCCCTTATAGGTTGAGAAACCAGGAAGAGTTTTATGTTAATTATAGTGAGGCCAGTCATGGGACTTCGAATTGTCGAGCCCTTAAAGAAGTGAATGAAGACCTGATCAGAAGGGGCCGACTAAGGGAATATGTTGTGTAGCCCGCAGGGCAGCGATCTCAACGTCCCCAATGAGATGATGGCTAAGAGCCTAAGGGCTCAGTCCGAATTATACATTAATTATGTATCTTAAATTCAAGAGTTAATATGAATGCTTTCCTTTGTCCCTGTTGAAAGTTGTTTGCCGATTGGCTTGGTGTTATTGTCTTCATTTTTCTCTTTGATCTGCTTCTTGCTATCAATAGCTTGCAACCTCCATAGTTTGCATATGGTCATCTCTTTTAAATCTCTCAGGTGACTTTGTGCCAACCGTGGCCTCTAGTCCAGTTGAGGCCCCCTGGAGCTTATTCCAGAGATGAATTGATGAAATTGCCAGCTTTTGAGCTGAGACGCCAGGGCTCATCCTAGACACTCATTATCCAACTGCGATCTTTGGTCCAATTGAGGCATGGAGATACTTAAAATAAACTCACTTAATCAGTTGAGCTGTGAGCTCACTAAGGCGTGGAGACATTTAAAATAAACTCACTTAACCAGTTAAACTACAGGCTTGCTAAGGCGTGCAGACGCTCAAAATAAATTCACATTGCCAGCGTAGCTACGTGCTCACTAAGGTGCAGAGGCACTCTTAAACACTCAACACTAGTGTAACTGTGTGCTCGCTGACTCATAAAGAATTGACCTGATTATTTGCCTAAGGCATCAAGACTGCTATGTTCGCAGCTCTCATGCGACCTAATGTTCGTAACTCTCATGCAACCTGGTGTTTGTGTCTCTCATGCGACTTTTCGTTGAACATAGTTTTCATGCGATTCTTTTATGCAATACTTATTTGCGAGAAGTTTCGCTCGTGCTTATTGCTCGCAAGGGTGTTCGATTGATTGGCTATTTGAGCATTTTGTCATAGACTACAAAAGTTTGTGTTATTGTCTATGGAATGCAAAAAGCTAAGAATAACACGCAAAAATTGCAAAAGAATATTATATTCATTAAAAAGCCTCGATGAGGTAAAATTACATTAGAAAGTTTAGAATACAAGTTAGAAAAAGCCAAAATACAAATTGGGGGAAGGCTACAGCTAATTTCTTCTGAAAGAAAGATTGCCGCACAAGGGGAAAGCTCCCACCAATTAGAGGGCTGGCCATCGAGGGACGAAACCTTGCTAACTAAAGCTAGTGAGTTTGCCTAAGTCCTCAAATTTTTTTCTTCCAGTGCCTCCCTCAGCAGTAAGCTCTTCCTTAACTTGATTCCTACCAACAGAGAGGGAACGAGCATAGTTGTTCCTTATTTTCTCGACTAGCAGCTCTTCTTCTGATTTGCAAAGGAAGTAACTCAAGAAGCACCAGGAGCCTGGCTGAAGGGGTAGAAACCTCACAGCGAGGCCGAGAGGACATAATCTGAGATCTGTATGAGATCCTTTCATGTTACCATAGAAGTTGTGGTTTCAAAACTCCTTATGTAACAAGCCAAACACACCATGGCGGAAGGGAGAAATGCCAGAAATAAAAGAGGCTTGTCTGGGATATTCATGGTCTGTTTAGTGAAGAAGCAAAATGGACTTTTTCTGCCTTAAATAGAGCTAAGCCTGGCCTTACCAAAGGGTCCAGATGAATCTCCCTAACCACTTTCATTTGTTGCCTTGGAAAAGAATGAGGTTGACTCACCAATGATCGTGAGGCATGTACTACGTGAAGTATGACCTAGAACAGATGAAACAACAGATTCGGTAAAGACTTTGATTGAACAGCTTCCGAAAATTTTTAACTCCTAGCTTGCCTGAAAGTTAGGGGACTTATGTTATATGTGAAAGCTGGATCATCCTTAATGGGTTGGCAAGTGGCCCGAGCACTGCAAGAATTCGGCTCACAAAGTGCTCAAAGTGTTAAGTTTCAACTCGCACTGCTGGCGACATCCTCTGTTCGAGCTTGCCCCAACAAGACTGAGCTCGATCTCGCTACCTTAGAAGATAGCAACTCTCCAAGATAGAAGGATCTGGCCTGTGATATGCGACCAGTGATTCGGGAGCTCATCAAGTAGAAGTCCAGCATATAAATTGCCCAGTAGACATGTGGGGCTCACCTGCAGAAGACAATCTGCATAAGCCAACTTGTAGGATTTTAGTCTGTCTGTTCTGTCTTATACATTAAATAGTTAATGTAATAGATTTATTGTATGTAAAATTACATTTATAACCTTATCACCTCTATAAATAGAAGGAAGGAGATGAACGTTAGAGAGGACTGATGCCATTATACTGAAATTCTGTAAAAATACTTTTAGATCAATACATTATCATGAACGTATGGTCCAGTTCTATTTAGATTTGGCCGAATCACATTAAAAGGCTCTATATCTTCTGCTGCTCTTCTTCTTCTTCTCGCCTTTTTTATTCACTTATTGCATCAATAACCATATTACAGTTTGAGATCTGGAAAGAAGCCTTTATTGGCTGGAGTTTGGCTCAAAACCAGATTCCACTGTCAACATATTCAAATTTATTTTTTTAGGAAAAGAATAATTTTATGTAGGAAAAGAAAATTGTTTTGCATGCGTTGACACATTGACTTCCTGAATTGCCATGCGGCTTGATGTCATTCACGTGAGAAACTTGTTCTTGCAGCTTTCCATGACAAATGAATAAAAAAACAATTGAGTTAGCGTAAAACTTTTAACACTAAAATATAATATGATTTTTAAAAATAAATGTAAAAATGACATTTCCAGGTAATTTTATACAAACATATTTCTACACTTTTTTATATTTGAGGTGCAAAAGCATGTACCTTATAAATATGTCATAAAATATTGGTTCACTCGCAATGAACATGTATAATAAGATTAGTTGTTTTAAAAAATCATTTATATAGTTAGTCATCATAATCGAAATTGTATTAATCAATATTACAAAAAAAATTACCACTAAAAATAGAATATTTATTAAAGAAAATAAATACTAAAGTAAATATCAATTATACCCATGCATTTATTTTTTGATCATTAGGGAAATAGTTAAGCTATTAGTTTCACACATACGTACGAAGAGTCAGAATCCAATTTAAAATGTAAAAGAGGATAAATTTTTTTAAGAGATATAAAATAGCACTTAAATCATAAGTTCTATATCCCATCCGTTTATTTCTAAAGATAAAAGAAATTATTCTTGAAGTTTTGCTTAATTATATGGGACTCTTCTTACTTTTAAAAGATTTATCAAGCCTCTCTTTATTTTTTTTTTAAGTCAATGCTGGACCCGAACCCTAAGGTCAGCGGACACCAAAATATATAATTAAAAAAATTATATCTTCTTGTTATCATTAATAATATAAATAAAAATATAATATATTTCAAACTGTAGGTATTATAATTTTTTTTAAAATATAGTTACATTGTGCAATTGTTCCCACATGATTTCATATTATAAATAATTGTATAATTAATTCATTATTAATTATATTAAATATATCTTTATTAGTGTATATAACTAAGTAGTCATTCATGCTCATATTCAATTATGTAATTGATTTTTCACAATCTTCATTAAAAATAATGCTCTCTCTTTTGTTGTTGTAGCTACACGTAAAATTAAGTGGCACAAACATTAAGATTTTTTAATTTTTATTTAAAAAAAATAAAAATCCACATAATTGATCCTACTAGGTTCCATTAGCTCTAAATGTATATATTATTATATATGTAATTATTTTAATTAAATTTTTTTTAATAACCATAACAAGATAAAAAGACTAAAAAAAAGATATAATCAAATCTAATTAAAAATAATGAAACCCTATAACTTTATGACCGATTTTGAACTTTAATATAATAGTCTAAGAAATAGTTCAAGTGTGTTTTAATATTTCAATGAAATTAATGGAAACATTTTAAATAATATATGTAATAACATATAAAATTTTAAGAAGGTTAATGGGACACATATCCCTCTAAAATACAGATAACTTCATCATTCACTACAAAAAAAAAAGGTTTTTGGCGACCTAACGACCAAAAAAATTCGATCGCTAACTGCGATGCATTTGCCACTACTTTGCGACTGAATGGCTTAAAAAAAATTAAAAAAAATTTGATGGTTTAGAGACGGAATCAGCGATCGAATATTTCGATGGCAAAGTTTGTGGCCGCTATTCGGTCGCAGGCTGGTCACAAACAATGGAAGTTTTAAATTTTTTTACAAAAATGTTTGCGACCGAATATTTCGGTGGCCATATTAAGTCTAGCGATCGAAACTTTCGATCGTAATATTTAAACCGACCCAGCCGGTAGCCGGTCACCAGCCTCCTTTCTTTTTCCTGCATTCTCTTCCCGATTTCTGCCCTAACCTATTTCCTCTTTCTCCGTCTCGCTCCGGCTCAACCTCTCTCTCTCCCGGTGTTTCCTTCTTCGTCGGCCAAAAATTGGGTTGGAGTTCATTTCTGTATTTCATCGAATTGTATCATCATTAACCGAAAACGAGGTAACGTCTCTCAAGCCCTGTACTCACTTATCTTTGATTTTTTTTTTTTGCTTGATTTTCTTTTTCATCCTTGTAAGTGTGCTTTTATTGAGAATAATTTGTTCATGGTTATCCGAAGAAGGCAAAATAACATTGTTAAAATCAAAATTTTTGATATCGATTGGCTTAGGGATTTGAATGGTACTTTA
>JANHAO010030591.1:0-10115 GCA_026873985.1 Saraca asoca
CCCGTACTCGCCGGTTCTGTGTTACAACTACGCCGTGCGCTTGCGGTTATTTTTAAAACGTGCAGTAACTTTGCAGCTTACATCACCTTCTCCTCATCATGAGCTTAGAGTGCCTCGTCCATTTTCATCATTATTAGCAAATTCTAAAAAAGCTAGAGCTAAGTCAGATTATGAAGTAAGTAGGAGAACTGGAATAAAAGACCTAACTTACCACTAAGCCGTGACGAGCTACATAGCCCACCAATCTCCCAAGGGAGAACTCCTTAGACTCTAACACCTGAATCCTATTGCGAGCTCCCAAGATTGTGTTAATGTTGTGCATGAGGACGTCAACATATTCCTCTGTCTTGGAGTTGGGTTCGACAAGTGGCTCCATGACTTTGGCCTTTGGCGTAGCTCGTTTACATCTAGCGACCTTCTTCTTCCCCTTGTCTATCCTTCGTCTTTTAGCAGAGGGCTCAAAGGGGGTAATGACCTCAGTTGTGGCTACCACCTCAGGCTGAGGAGTAGGAATTAGCCCTTGCAAAGGAGCTATTGCCGAAGCTGAGGGTCAACTTTCAACAACAGGAGCTATAATGGCTTTGGGAGCCAATGAGGTCTCCTCGTTGTCAGATGGTGGCATCCTGAGAATAAGTTCCATTATCTTTTCATAGTCCTCAAAATTAGATGGACCAACCTCTATCGCTTGATGAATTCCTATCTCTCTGATGAGCTTGATGCCTTAGGCCGAAGCGAGCTTGTGGAAGTAAAGGAAGTCCTCGTCAAAATAGAAGTAATTTTGGAGATCGTTCGAGGCGGCAAACTAATCTAGCACTCCTAGCTCCTCAGCTCGAAGAGTTGGCTTATGATCGATCTCGTTTATGAAATAAGACAAAAGTTAGAATCAGGAGCAAACATAAACAAATCATTAAACTCACACATCCTTAGTTTGCTCACCAGAAGTAAAGACAAATCTAAAATTTTTAAGATCGCGCAGGGAGGGGCACAGGATATAAAACCAATGGGTTTTATAATGCCCTAAATTAGACTTCCCTTTGGCGTCCCCTTGCGGTAGGATCTTCTTATGTGTGTTAGCCAAGCTGAGAGGTAATAGAGCCCATCCAATGTGCTCGCGCACCTAAGACTATACAAGTAACACAGGACCTTAGCTGATGGTGGTGGAAGACTGTTGCCCAAGTAAATTAGTACCAGAGAGATGAGCTGGGTCTAAGAATTCGAAGTAAGCTGAGTCAGGCTAAGTCTCACTTTGTTCAGAAAGTTAATAATAAAAAGGGTGCATCGAAAACCTAAGTCCTGCAACAAGGTACGGGAAGCTAATAGCGATGAATCCCTGAGACTAATAAAGAGTGTAGTCATCCAAGAAAAGCACCATGAGGCTGCATCCCTTGGGGAGCCAATATGTTCAGACTGTGGTCTAGAGCTCGCAAAATCGAACAGATGAAACATGTAGACCAAACATATGATGATCAGAAGGTCGTGGACCTATAGCAACCTCTTGGTCCCCAATGGGGTCTGGACGAGTAGTAAAGTCCCTAGTGACCTCACCACTTCTTGAGGTCATTTCATCGAGATGTCGCTCTAGCTCTATGCTCTGGGATGGGGAGTCGGGTTTGTCATCTTCATTACTAATTTGGTGACGGTAGCGTCCATGACCTACACCCATCTACACAAAGGAAAAAGATCGGTCAGGTTGCTACAAGCAGACCCTACCAAAAGCTAAGGCTAACAGCTTCCTATGTGGTAGGCTATGCACACCCTGAGTCACCCATCTACAACCCAGACTCCAACAGGCAAAGAGAACTCAACGATTGAACCATAAAATCTGAATAACAAACACAAAACTTGAGACGATAGTCAGAAAACCTAGAGTCTGCTAACAAAATCAATCGAATGAATCGAATCAGGTAGAAAAGAAAATAAGCAGGCAATCAACCTCAACCAACACCTTCATTCCTCAAATGATGGCAGACAAGCCTCACATAGACTATAGAACAGAGAAATCTAGAAATTGCAAAATAAAGAAAGACTCACTGTGGCTGACTAAAATAAAAAGTCTAAAATCACGTGCGAAGATGCTTTTCGGTGAGCAGGGCCCGAGCAACAACCAAGGAATCAAAACGACACCGGCAGTAATAGATGATAGAGAGTGGTTGCAGTAGCTAGTAGAGAAATGAGTAAAAAGAGTTCGAGAGCTTCAAGTTTCAAACGACAAATGAGAGGGAGAGAAAATTTCCCTTAGTTTATAAGGCACGCAACATCACCATTGGATCTGGGAACCCATTAGCTACCCATGATCCGATGGTTCGGTGAGTTCTAGCAGTTAGTTGACAATAGCACGGCATGCATGCATACCAAAAGTAGGAGTAATCATGATAGCCTAGCGGCGGGAAATCAAAAAGTCACCGACAAAGCAAGCAGAAGCATGCCAAACGACTCATGGAATTGTAGATTGAAAAATTACGAACCGTGACTCCTAACTCCAAGATCCCGCATCTAAGAAATGCTAGCCACACACCAAAGTCTTGCGTGGGCCACGTCTAAGAAGTGCCTCAAGCACCAAACTCTTACGTTAACAACTCCAAGACCCTGCATCTAAGAAGTGCTAGCTATACACCAAACTCTTGCATGAGCTGCATCCAAGAAGTGCCTCAAGCACCAAACTCTTGCGTGGACAACTCCAAAACCTCACGTCCAAGAAGTGTTTTATGCACCAAACTCTTGTGCAGGTCGTGTCCAAGAAGTGCCTCAAGCACCAAACTCTTGTGCGGACAGCTCTAGGACCTCATGTCCAAGAAATGCTAGCCACACACCAAACTCTTGCACGGGTAGCATCCAAGAAGTGCCTCAAGCATCAAACTCTTGCACAGAAAATACTAGATCCTGTGTCTAAAAAGTGCTAGCCATGCACCAAACTCTTGCATGGACCACGTCCAAGAAGTGCCTCGAGCACCAAACTCTTGTGTAAACAACACTGGATCCCATGTCCAAAAAATACTAGCCACGCACCAAACTCTTTTGCGAGCCGCATCCAAGAAGTGCCTTGAGCACCAAACTCTTGCACAGACAACTCTAAGAACTTGCATCCAAAAAGTGCTTTACGCACCAAACTCTTGCGCGAACTACATTCAAGAAGTGCCCAAGCACCAAACTCTTATGCGAATAACTCCAAAATCCCGCATTCAAGAAGTGCTAGCCACACACCAAACTCTTGCACAAGCCGCATCCTCCAAGAAGTGCCTTTGGCACCAATCTCTTGTGCAGACAACACTAGAACCACATCCAAGAAGTGCCATTGGCACCAAACTCTTGCGTGAATCAAGGTGCTTCTATACAACCTATCAAGAACTTGCGTCCAAGAAGTGCTTAGGCACCAAACTCTTACGCGAGCTAAGATGCATCTATGCAACCTACATGGGCACCTCATCTTACACCAACGAAGGCATTCAAGCACTTCGGTGCTTAGACTCGTGGCCAACAAAGGCACTCCAGTGCTCAATTTTGTTGCTAACTAAAATGAACTAATATGACCGATTGGTCATCCAATATGACATATATCCTTTTCAATCATAATTTATTGATTGAAGTCCCTTCACATTAGTTTAATTAATATTGATCAAAGTCAATTGATATAGTGACCACTCATTTTATTTAACGATTACCGAGTTGTGATTTGTAGGAATTAATGTTACCAGCTGCGACCTACTAAATTGCTATTGTGGCATAGTCGGGAAGAATAATAAAAGGCAAAGTTTCATTACAAAACCTTTTTCGATGAGGTAAAATTACATAAAGGATCGAGAATACAAAATGAAGCAAGCTTATAGTTGACTAAGGAAAAGCTGAATGCCTGTAAGCCCGCAACCATGATATGCAAGAGGAACTGCTCCAACTTCTCCTTCACCTGAGCTGACAACTTATCCAAATCGAGCATCCCTTGAGGTGCCTGGAACAGGAGAAATAGTGCTGAGGCAAGTAGAGAGGCTACACAAGTTTCCCCTAGTCCTTCTGAGCAAGGAAAACATTCTTCAACTTCATCAAGTTACTTGGAGGCCTAGAGACACCCGGCACCAACAAACAAGAAGACAAAAGAACTTGGTTGAAAGGGCTGAGTCAAAACAAGTTATAAGGCCAGCAAGCAAACTGGACAGTTCCAGCTCCTCTGCACAGTCCACCTCCAAAGCTAGAAGTTCCTCCCTCAGCTTTGCAACTCCCGGCTATTACCAAAAGTAAAGCAATTAGCTCGCTAGAAGACAAAAGAGCAAAAAAAGGGGAGCTAGACTTGTTAGCACTAAGAGGAGGTTACGGACAAGTTCCCAGAGTCCTTAGGGAAGAATACCCCACAGGAACCACATGCAGCGGGCCATTCACGCCTTGCAGTCTCATGCAACGTACCATACATGCCTCAAAGCACGTTGACAAAGGCCAGAACTTCAGAAATATGAGGGGTTCACTCAATGCACCCATCTGGTTATTTTGTGAAGAAAGGAAGAAGACTCCCCACGCCTTATATAGATGAGCCCAACTTCACCAAAGAGTCCAAAGGGTATCCAAATGTACCAAATCGAACGATCCGCAACAAGACGAGACTGTCATGCTCGATGGGAGGCAAGGCCTAATACAGATGAAATGAAAGACTGAGGCCCGAAATGACAATGCGACAGACTATAAGCAAAGACTTTTGACTAAACAGTGAACTGTAGGTAAAAGACTTGACAATGTTGTAGATTGTGAGCAACGACTTTGAAAACAAACTACAACTCCCAGTCCGCAAAGAGAACTGAAAGTTGGGGGAGCTTGATATTATGGGTATTTTCTGGACAATACAAAACAGATTGGCCAAGGCCTAATAAGAAGTCGAGCCTAGCTAAAAAGGGGCCTAAATCACCTAACAATGGAGGTCGTTTAGTGGGGGTATCAGCTCACTAGCTGCAAACTTAAGACACAGGTAGAGGTCGAAGCAGGAACCCGGGTCGCTAGGTCGGGCACCAGCTCGCTGAATGGAACATAGCGCCAGACCATCTTTCAGCAGACTCACTCTAGACAGATCTAATGACAAGATCAATCCCTCTGTCTAACAGATTGCCCAATGTGAGTCCAGGTCGCTAAGATAGCGAGCTAAGCACGAGTACGGAAGCTTAGTCATCAGTCAGGGGCACACATTCCCAATCGACAAGTCAACCTCCAAAATCGACACATCAGCCCCAATAATCTGACAATGATTTGCCCAACATTTATTATCCAATGCCTAGCATTTATTGCCTGATGTGGTGAAGATAATCATTTTGTTACTTTCCAAATTACACTTGTAACCCTTCCCTCTTCTATAAATAGGGGAAGACCATTGTAAAAAGAGATAGTGAAAAAATGGCATGCAGACACTCTGCTGGAACAGTGAGAGAGCACTAACACAGTGAGGGAGCACTAAAATTGTATCTTTATTGAGTTACATGGAAAAACTATCACACAAAGTTAATACAATCTACCGCGAATGTATGAGCCAAACTGGCTTTAGCCGAACCACGATAAAAGCTTCTAGTGTTTGTTGTTCTTTCTCTTCCCTTTCCTCTTTCTTTTCCATTAACTCATGTCTTCAGCTTGCAATTTAGGGTGATATCAGACTCATACCTATTGACTGGATTTTGCCGTCAATAGGCACTTGCTTTGTATAGAAAGTATTCCAAGGGTAAACAGTTGACTCGATCGGTGCTTACAAGATTGGCAATTGCCTATCTTACTTTGAAGTCTATTATGCATAGAAAGTGTAATCTTGCATATATGATTGCATCAAGAAGATGGGCCACTAGTGCATATGCAAGTAGACAAGAAAGCAAAAATATAGTGGAGATTGTCTTGAAAGATAAGAGGTTTTGGAATTCTATCCAATATTGCTTGGAATGTGTAGCTCCACTTGTCAGTATATTGAGACTTGTAGATGTTGACTCAAAATCGACTATGCCATACATTTATAAAGCAATGGATAGAGCCAAAATTGACACTCATTGAAACATATAACCTCATAGTACTCTCCATGTAGCGGCTTACTTTCTTAATCTCAAGTAAGTTACATCAAAGATTTAAATTTAATAATGCCCTTTGATTCTTTATTAAAACTTTATACTTAACTTTGTTTCTTAACTTATTAGGTATCATTATAACCCTAACTTCAATGCAGATAGTGAAGTGAGGTTAGGTTTATATATCCCACACTTGAGAGGATGTTTCCTGACTTAAGAGAAAGACTTCTAATTGATGAACAAATTCAAAAATTTACAAGAGCTCAAGGAATTTTTGGAATGAGCACGACAATTACAACTCAATATAGGAAGTAACCAGGTAACAGATTTTTCTTATAACTAATCAAAGCTAATTTCTTTTCTAGTTTTTAACTTGTACATTTTTTAATTGATTTATTATTTATTTTTAATTTTCATAGCTCTTTGGTAGGAATCATTTGGTGGAGAGTGCAAGGAATTACAAACTTTAGATATAAAAGTCTTAAGTCTCACTTGTAGTGCTACAGGATGTGAAAGAAATTGGAGCACATTTGACCAAGTGCATTCGAAGAGAAGGAATCATTTAGCACAACAAATATTGAATGTACTTGTATTTATCAAGTATAATCTTCAGCTTCAAATAAGACAAAAGATAAGAGAGGAAAAGGAGACAATTATGATTCTATTTGCTAATCTGATATGGAATCAGATGATGAATGAATTGCCAAAAAAGAGAATCCTTACTTACTGAAAAATAATTCATGGATGGATGTTCATGAATCCTTTAATCTTGATGAAAGAGCTTCTAGCAATAGAAAGAAAAAAAAAAGAGATAGTATTTTGTCTAACTATTTCTTTTAATTAAAATTAATATATGATAATGAATAATCTAATGAAAAACCTTACTTTTATTATAAGATCAAAGAACTTAAATGCTATTGCAAATAAAAAAGTTAAGGAAAAAATCTATTGTTTGAATTGAAAAGGATGAAAGGGATGCTTGTAATATCGAAGAATGAGGAAGAGGAAAATGAAAAAGAGTGTGAGATAGTGAAAAAATGAAGAAGTTTGAATACTTGAATGCTTCATTATTTTGTTATTTATTTATAAATTATGATATACCAAGTTTGTTTTTAATTTATATGACTTGACTTTTTTTAAACTCCATATTTATAATTTTGAGTTTATAATATATATTAGAAAAGTTTTATATTTCTAAATTTCGTAGATTAAATTATAATTTTTTATCATCTATGTTTATATTTTATTATATATAACATAAAACATACTATTTCCATATTACTTTGTGAATCTTATCAATTCACAGTTCACTTTGATTCATGAGTCAAAAAATTGATCAATCGATTTGCGATACAATTTACAATTCAATAACCTTGATTGTGACAAAATAGATGATCCATAAGACAAACTAAGAATGAACGCCCCCTCCCTGGCAAGAGATAAAAGGAACCCAAAGTGTGGAAGGTGCGGTTGTGAGTGGTTAGATAACGTCAATAGCAGCCCACAAAAGGAAATTATAAAGCAATAATGGTGCAACAGAGCCAAAATGATCACTATAGCTTCACTGACGAGAATCAAACAAACCGTAACAAAGAATCACAAGGCTAAAAACGCCAGTATATATTGGTTCAAAACCCGGGGAATTCTACTGTATCTATAGCAAGCCTTAGTATAGGGAAATGAAGAACAATACAAGCTAAAAAAACATAAGGCATAACAGTTACAGGTGAGCTACAAATTAGGAATGTACATTGCAAATATCATTATTTGAAGAAAATTAGCAAGGTGACCAAAGAAACCAAAAACTGAAAACAGGTTCAATTATACAATATGTCAAGCCAAATTTAAAAAAATGTGTCACAAAGACCACTATGCAGATCATTATATGCCTAAGTTTATTTTCCCAAAACCTACCACTGGCAGGACAATTTCTTTCACAGGGACAACCCAGCAAAAAGCTTCTCCAACTCATCCTCTTGTAATTGAGTTCTCTGACATAAAAAGAAAAATGTAAAAGCATAACAGAGTCAATTACTCATTCCAATCTCGTACAATTTTCAAATACAACCATAACTTACACTACATAACTAAATACTATGAATAAGAACTACATATCAGGTGTCACAATGGACTAAAAATGAAACAAAACAGCAGGTTGTTGGTATATGAAGTACAGTAACAACGAAATGAGCACACAACATTAAGCTTTCAAGATAAGGAACCAATGCAATTGTAAATTTCATCATCTTCAAAAATTACATTTCTTTGTGATTGTTCTTTCTGTCTATTCCTTTCTTCTTTTCACGACCTGGCAGTTACATCACTAAAGTGCTTCCTCTTTAGAAGTACAACATTGTTCTATCTAAAAATTGACAACTTTTTTTTTGTTAGGTTCTGGTATTTTACCCTCATCTTCACCTTTTGTTATTTATTTCTTACTCACTCCTTGGTCTTCCCAGGTTCATCATTTCTTTTTTTCCTATTGTCCTATGTTGTAGTGTTTTTCCCAGGTTCATAATTACCAATTACGACTAGCCAAGTCACACTACTTATAATTTTTTCATCTATACATTCCTATTGAAAGAACTAGAATTCAATTGAATATCACAAATAGCAGCAGGTTAAATGAAATAATAAAACATTACCAGAAAATACAGTCAGAAACTCAGATAATAAGTACAAATAGATACATAGTAAACACAATCAAATGCTGATAATTGCAGAATAAACATGGACCTACCTGAATTGACATAAGTTGCTGGATTTTATTAAGAACCCTCAAGCGATGAGCAACATAGGCACTTCTTAAAGGCAGTTGGTTCATTCTTCTTATTTCCTCAAGAACTGCTGCTTGCTTTTCTTCACACCAAATCTGCTTCTGTGGTTTAGGCTGGCTAGAAACTGCAGTCTCCATCATCTGCTCAAAATCCTCTAAATAGTCAAGTGAATACACTTCTGCACTGGACCCAGAAAAAGAAAACAACAAAATAATTAATCAGGCACAACAACTGACTGACACGAACAAGTATACAATAAAGAAAAGTCGACTAAAAAAAGAATTGACGACAGACAAACCAAGTAACTTAGTAACTGGGGTTACAAACTTACACCCAAAGGGGTTACTTCATTAAATTTTTCTGCGGATCTCACTTGGCCCGTGAATTTCAAATAATGATCATAAATTATCAACATAAAGATTTCTTTTTTCGCTTAACCGATTAATCAGGGATAAAAATTCAAACTTTATAGCACAGTGAGGACAAGCTGTAACCCTAGAAACAAACAGATCGAGGGAACTTACAAGGAGAGTTCGAATATGAGTATATGACCGGAAGAGTTTGCTGCACGCAAAAGCAACCTAGAATTGGAGGGAAGAGACGCGGGGAGTGAGTGCTCATATTTTTCTTCTCCCCTAATACGACGTCGTGTTAAAGAAATGGCACCCTAAAACGACATATTATGAAGTACATAATATGATTTCAATTCATTGATGGAATTCGCAAATCAAAGCATATTTTTATGGGTTATGCTTTCCCAAATATATATATATATATGGATACATAGTTTTGTAATTTTTGTTTATACTTTTTATTACATTCTTATTTAAAATTATAATTTTATATAAAAATAAAAAAATTGAAAAATAAAATTTTAAATAATTTAAATTATAATTTTTATATACTTATTATATATATAATTCATATAAATTTGTAAATTTTCTATAAAGAAATTATAAAATTACATATAAAAATTATAATTCTTATCATTTCTATGTTAAATTTTTATACATATTATCTTATTTTCATTAATAACATAAATGATAAACCATTTAACACGAAATAATATTCAAAATTCGAGTCTTATAAAAAACCTTTAAAGATAACATTTGTGTTACTACACGCTTAAGATGTAGGCATCCTATTTTATTCTCCTTAACAATATTCTTTAAACAGAGGCAAAACTACGTTATGCTTTAGGGTGGCTTCAACCACCTCCAAATTTGGAAAATTATAATTTTTATATTGTTAAAAAATTTATATTTAATTTCTTTAAAATTAAAAAACTTTCATAAAAATTCTTAAATTATATTTCAACTACTTC